>JANQBM010000002.1:9600591-9610926 GCA_025594535.1 Erythroxylum domingense | reverse complement strand
CCTCATCGACGGTTCTTCACCTGCTCCTTCAAAAACTATTCCATCCCCTGCCAACCCTCAAGAACAAATACCAAATCCTGCCTACCAATCTTGGTATCACAAAGATCAAATGTTACTTTGCTGGTTGCTTTCCTCTTTAACTGAAGAAGTGTTCTCCTATATCATAGGACTAGATTCCTCCTTTGCTGTTTGGGAAGCCTTAGCTCAGGCCTTTGGATCTATGTCCCAAAATAGGCAACTTCAATTACATATTGCCTTGCAGGAACTCAAGAAGAACGATCTCTCTGTCTCAACCTTTCTTCAAAAAGCCAAGGGCTTGGCCGACGAGCTTGCTGCATCTGGACGTGTCATCACACCAGCTGAGTTTAATGGGATTATTTATCGCAACATTGGGCCAGAATATCATAGTATCATCGAATAGCTAATATTGCATTAGGTTGTCCTTTGGGGGTGCATTGGCTGCACAATTGTCCTTACGAGATTGAGCATATGATTTTTGGTGATGTTATAGGGGCCAACGTACTCCGATTATGTTCTGTGTAACTCTTTATTTTTTTCAATGCATTGGGCTCCGTCCCACTTTTCAACCAAAAAAAAAAAAAACCAATGCATGCTTAAACGTAATGGTATATGCCTCTTCTCAGTTTCCCTGAATTTTCCATATCTGATTATTGATGATGAAAATGAAATAGAATGTTAGTGACATACACACTAATCAATGAGTCAAGACCAAAGGTTTTAAAACTTAAGACATGAACGAGGTTGCTGTCGTGTTATAGGAGCAGAGCCATGCACATAGGTGGATAAGATAATCAGTTGGGAAAAAATGTTAGAGAAAAAAACTTACACGAAGGAAGGGGAAAATTAGGGTTCAAATGTGTGGATTATTTTGGAATAACATAGGTAGTCCTAAATTATAGGTTGTGTTTTCTTGCATTCTCGATGCAACAGCCCTTCTGCTTTCTAGGAATATCAAGTTTTATCCAGGGAAAGATGAAAGAATGGAGAGTTATGTTGTTTGTTGTCCTTTTATCCTGTTCTTCAGACCTGGTCTGTAACTATGATTCCAGTAAACTAATTTTGCAACACTTATTGCTCAGTAATTCTGTGCCAGGGACAAAGAACATATTTTTCAGGCAATACGTGGAACCGAGCAGGACCTTTAGTGACGGAATTCAGTTTCTTTTGGAGTGGAATAAGATTTCAAAATTCACCCAACTGGATGAAATTCTGTCATTTTTTAGACTCGTAATTTATGAAATCCTAATGGCATAGAAATAAGCAAAAAGTGCACCTCTTAGATTGATTTACATATATAGTTCTAACGGAGGCTAACATTTGTCGGTGCAAATTATTCTTTTGAGGTTGAACCGATTGTTCCTTGGTCACATGCCATTAGCAAGGGGGCAGGTCCTTCTCCTTGAAAGTATACTTGTAATTAGATGTCCTGTCTCCTGAATTTGGTGTTGTCTAGTAGAAATCAACGATCTTCAGTTCCAGCTAAAACCATTCAAGTCGAGCTGTTTGCAACTGGACGCAGCTTCGATTTCTCCACGTGAATTGAGGTCTAGTTTTGTTGCAAAGAAAGGAAGTCTATACCCTGGTGTCAATTTCTCTTCCTCTAGCTTCTTTGAGTCTGGCCTTTTGTTTGTCTGGTCTTGGAAATTGTCATCCTCATTCATTCCACGAAGTCTTCCCTCAGGAAAGATACTGTTCTGGTTCACTCTTTCTGCATGGATTCCCACACTCATGGATAAATCACTGCAACTTCTTTCTGCTAAATACGTTCTTCTTTCTGCACTGTTTCCTATTGGAGCAAGAAACATTTTGTCATCTTTCAAGTCTTCAGCCCATTTGAGTTCAGCATTCTGAAGTATGTGCTGTTCTGTTATCTCTTTTGGCTCCAAGAATGGATTGCCATTGTACGGCCTCAACCCCATTCCGGTTGTGTGTATTTCTGGTTCCTTTTGAGACCCTTCGCAAGAGGTCAGGCAACTGTCCATTGAGCAGTCGGTGGGTTGGTTTGTCTGTGCCTGCTGGGGACATAAACCCTGAAGTTCTTTCAACTCGGAAAATGTGGAATTCAGGCATTGAGTGGACACCTTGGACACCAGCTCAGAGAGTTGAACTTTAGCCGCTTCAAGCCCCACTGTACCCAGGTTTTGCCTTCCAAGTGTTTCTTGGGCCTTCTCTAGTACTGCCTGCAGATACTTTCCCTGAGCCTCTATGCGCAGCTGTAAATGCCGCTGGACCTTGAACAATTGAAACAAATTATCAGATCTATAATCCTTACATCACCAACCACATATTACGTCAAAAACAAGCGTTCTAAGAAAAACTTTGTCTACATCAAGTCTATTAGTTTGTCTTGAAATTTCAAGAATATTATTGATGTTGGACATTTTATCTTGTACAACTTACCAAATCAGTGAGCTTGTTCTTTTATAACGAAGACATTTGCTACTTCAGAATCAACCTACAAGGATTTCTTTTATCTTCAGATATGCAACTTGATACGAAACATCAAAAGAGGCAGGATCCATGTGCTTTGACTAGGTATTTATGTTTTCTTTTAGACATTTTTGAGGACTTCTCCTCCAAGCAAGAGTGACCTTTGTCAATTCATGGTAGATGAAGTGTTGAGCAAGAACTAGCGCTAACATTGACAAATTTCTATGATATATGTAGAAAAAGACTCTTTAATTATTATTATTATTTTAAATCTGACGCACCTCTAGTTGCTCATGCAGCCTTCTCTGGACTTCAATTTGAATCTGTAGGGCTTCACTTATCTGTAAACCTCTGGATTTAAAATATCCATCTTAGTGTTACATAATTGCATAAATAATATTCCGCAATTTGAAAATATTTGAATTGAACGTAAAGCATATGGAGTCACCGTACTTGTTTGATGGGGAGCCAATGCTTAAATTGTTCATCTGAGTTCTATTTGCTTCTGAAATTCTATCAGCTGCCACGGCGACAGTACCTGTGTAACATGACGTGTATCATTCTTGTTCCTATTATTAGATGAAAGCTTTAGGGAAATGGCAAGGTTCTCGTACCAATTTTGTTGCTTCCACCGTTAGCTTGTCCATGAAGATTTTTGCTGAGCCTGTATTTCTGCTAGTCCAAAACTTAGATTTAGCACTTTACATGCATTAATTTTCATATGAGACATAAAATACACCCACTCTATAGCACTCTTTAAGTACAACAGAATTTACCTGAAGATGACTCTTGAGGTGGTACAAGGTAAGTCCATGAATTCCCATTAGCTTCATAACTGTTTTTGGTGTAGCCTCTGCAAGTGAAAGAGATAGTTAAGCATATATGATGGATTCAGCGTTACATGCTGTTATGTTGCATGATACTTCAAGCGTCTTGTATACTCACTGTCTGCTCCTCCAAGCTGATTGACAGCTTCTACAAATCTCTCATGAAGATCAGGTGTCCATTTTAATCGAGGCTTTGCATCTGTTGAGAGGACGAGTCCAGAATCACCAGGCCCATTCCCACCTTGCAGGAACAAATGCCTCTCAGGAGGGATTGACATTCTGGAAGAAGAGTGTAGGTTCTTTGCTTGATGTTGGTGATGATGGAACATGTCTCCTCTGAGAAGTGCAACTTCTGATGGACAAGCCCTAACAACGCCTAATTGTGATCAAAATCAGTGTTTGTCCGTTCAAGTTGATGCCTTCTTTTACCCCTCGATCCAATCTTTTGCTCCCTAAAATCTTGAAACTTGATAATGCAATAATCTTCGATACAATCCACGTCCTGATATTTCTAAGCAGAAACTTTTCTATAACTACTACGGATATTGCTTTTTTGCCTTGGAAAATGCTCATAGACCAAAGGACCGCAGCATGGCTTTTATAAAGGATACACAGGCGGGTGAGTGGTCATACGTGAGGCATAGAATCTTGAACAGAGCCAAGGAATTTGCCTGACCCAATCCAATATTCACGGTAACTTCAACACAGATATTGTCCTTCCCACTTTCTTAACTGTGGGGCCTCTCCTCTTAACTTTACTTTCTATTCTAAGATAGTTTCTACCTAATTGAATTCCATTGCAAATTTTCCCTTCCAAAACATGCTCACGCTTGCATTAGATACTGGAATTGATCCACCAAAAGCTTTTTTCTTTTAAGTTGAGTGCAATGGTATTTTTTCGTCTGGCAAAAGCAAGAATCTTATTCCAGGATATGAGAGGAATTTTTCTGACTTGGGTTTAGGGAATCCACTTTCTCAGTTGTATTGAGAACTTCTTGATCACCCTCTCTCATTCTCATGGAAGATCCTCATATTTCTTATATGTATGGATATATATCTATCCTGGTCCATCACCATGGCCTGTGGGAATCGGCAGTTTCGGTTGTCAAAGTGCATGGTGAATGTAAAGGTGCTATAAATGGAACTTAACTGAATGTTATATTCAACAAAATGAGAGCTGATAGAGACCCAAAAAAATTGTTTTAGCAAACTAGTTTTGGAGGACAAAGAAGATTGTTGACCAGAGCACCTGGAATCATTGGAATTATATCAATTTACTGTTGGAAAGATGCTTGTCGTTGGACATTGTTTGGAGGCAAGGTATGGAATAAGGAACACATTCTCTTTTGTCTCCTTCAGTAAGTTTGGAACTTATTCAGCCCACACAATATATATAAAATCAAAGAAGGGGCCCAAGTCTTTCTCATTCTTGTATTGGCATAAGACATCCGGCCACTTACAGATGAATCCTAAGCATCTGGGACCCCTTTAAACCCTAAAAAAGATGATTGTACTTGCTTCCATACTTCTCTTGGAGGAAGGACACGACAAGTCTTGCCCTGGAGATGGCCTCTTGCCCTTGACTCCTATATTTGTTCAGATTCTTTTGTATAAATCCACACACTTGTACTACTTTATTTATTACTATTTCATATAAGTGTATAAACTTGCTACATGGCCATTGCACAAAACTGATTATCTCTTGCATGCTGTTCTTTGCAATTTTATTTGAGTTTGCAGATAACATGGAATATCTGTGCATCGGAGAAACAGATAGTCTTTTATTCACTTGCACACATTAGCAGTTTTTCTGAAGGAATAGAAATATGCTGTAAATTCATGTCTGCTCCCACAAGTGTTGCACACATTAACAGTTTTTCCGAAGGAATAGAAATATTTTGTTAATTCATGTCTGCTCCTCCAAGTGCAGTCACTAAATTTTGTCTTTAGCCTCTAGCAGTATAACCGTTAGCGTTCTGCATCTCCTCAGTAGGTTTCTTTTTAACTAATAATTTGAATGATATAAATAATAGGATTTGTTTTGTGGATTTGCAATTGTAAAAGCTAGATATGTGTCAACTGCATGTTCTTGATGCTTATGCTGTTCTATTTTGCAATGCAAAATGAAGGATTTGTTCTTGAGTTGATCATCAAGAATTATGCTATACCTATATAAAAATGCAAAGAATAATATCTCTATAATCAACAGCAACTCGTATATTGAGTTATATGGAGAATAAATCTGCCAACTTATTATTAAACCCACACACCATAGACAACATTAAGGACATATCTTCTATGTCGATTCCCATCTATAGAGAGGTCTAAAACAACTAATTTCCATACTCCATAGAAACTATGAGAAGTCATTTGACCAAATTGTAAATGAAAATTTTTTATTCCTTGAACAGAATCTTCATATTAGTTGCAATTGGCCTTTTTAGGAAGATCATTTGATTCTGATATGCGAGGATATTTTTTCTAAGTTTGTGAGAATCTGTGGAAAAGCCTTTTACGTAAAGTACTAAAGTGGTATTCTTAAACAGTTAGGTTGCATGTGGATGGGAATAAATTGCAGAAGATGCATATGATTGTGCACCATGCAAGTTAGAAGAACAAATTACCTGCAAACTCAGTATTACCTCTTTCGAGTTTCGGCTAGGATCAGCGTGATGTCATAAATAGCTAAGGAAGACATGGTAATGACTGTAACTCATCATTGCATAAACACTGTGACAGTACAACTTTAGAATAACAGGCATGGATGATGCTACCGAAACACCATACATTGGTTGAGCATCCCATGATGATCAATGCAGCGCATTGAGAAACCAAGAGTGTAAATTAGTGGTTAAAACCTGCCAACTTTTTGTATTCCTCTTTCTTGATAAGTAATCGATCGGTGAAGAAATACAAATTCCACTATGTGTATTAATTAATTATATAGTGGTTGCTTCATCAAATCCAGTTCATCCTTCTATAACAACTTTGACTGTACTTCTTGCATTGATTTGTATAATCATTAGATAGTCTAATAAGGAGTTGAAGAATGGCCGAAAACGGAATAAGCACAGAATTATTAACTTTCACTTCATGTCCCAAGGACTTTCCTAGCTATAATAGTACATGTGAAGTACTAACCTTTACACTGATGTTGCCAAATCTGCTTATATAAGTGTTTCTGCATGAAGAGTCTTTCTTTCTGTCGCTTTCTTGCTCTGGCGCTTGGGGTTGTACTGTACAGGGGAATATTTAAAGTTTTCTTTATCTGTTATCTAACTGTTATTCCTTGCTCTATGGATGATATTCTCCACTTTGGAAGAGAGGACTTGGACGTTTGTTCTTTCCTTGTACTTACGTTTGCTTTAGTGGATTCTCTACAAGTATAAATTTCCTTGCAAGGTGAAACACAATTAAGTAATAGAATCATATTCATGACCTAGTCAATCATGGGGAAGGGATTATACGTGTTAGATGTGGACCGGATGCATTTTGTTGACCACAGTTACGATATGAGCATTGGATGAATTAGAAGAAAGTGAGAAATGATCACGGAATGTATTCCCATGGAAAAAAGCTTTAAGAGAGGAAGAAAAGAAAAGCTGTTACAGATTCTACAGAATGAGAATGTCAGAATCTTAGCTCAAAGTAAGGCCAATGAGTTATATTCCCAAGTCAAGAATTTATTTATTCCTCTCCACCCAAGGCCACTAAAAATGGGTTCCTCCCACCCATCTTTTCCCCTTTTGCATATATATTTAGTTAGATGCCTCTTGGACATTCATCATTACTGTTGAGTCCTTATAAGGTGAGATGAGAATATTGCCATGTTTAGAGACTTCTTAGGTCTATTTCATATATATGAGACTCACTGTCATAACTGCTTCTTTAAGCACTCATTGGTTCTGGTACTGCTGCCTATCCAACTATGGAAGCTCATGTTCAACAGTTTTTAGTTCATACAATTCCTGTCCCTAACATGACCTAACGTACGTTAAGATTTTGCACTCTGATGGGATATTCCTGCTTCCATTCTAAAATATCTCATTAGCTCTTGAAAAGATACACAAAACTTTGATTGTGGGGGGCACATTCTAACCAATTTGAGTCTAATGAACGGCCCTGATGTGCACAAGTGTGCAGTCGCGATGTACAAAGTCGGCCACTTTGGGAAGAATATGATTCCTATAAAGGCAAGGCTAGACCCGAGCATGGCAATTCCTGCTCCAGTTGCCGCCTCTCATTCTTCAGCAGCACCTACCCCCGTCCACAAACAAAAATATGTGCGAGTAGTGGAAAGAATAATTTATGATAAGTGGTCAGTCATGTTACCAAATTATAAATTGAACAGAATCCTACATGATATATGACATTCTATAACGGTTTTTCTTTTTGTTTTAGCTTTAATATATAGATAAGTATAACTGAGGACTAGTTTAGGGAGGATTATACGCATTCTCTTCTTCCTTGTTCAAGAGAAACATATATTTACAAAAAAGAGAGACGATTTTATGCTTTTTCAAAGTTAAATAAATAAATAAATAAAACCCCTCTTAGCGCTATAGTTTGCAAAAGAGTGTCTTTTAAATGCTTTTTTCAAATAACCTAATTTCTTATTCTACATATTAAATCATTTTCATATATTAAACTATTTTTTCAGTCTCACAATGGATGTGTTTTCTGCTTTAATTTAGGAAGAAGAAGGAACAGTGAATCCGAAATAACAAGCCATTAATTAATAGGTTAATTATAAAAAAATCATAAAATTCACTCAATTTAAACTTTAAAAATAGTATTAAAAAACTCAAACTTTTATTATTTGGCAAAAATAGTCTAATGTTAAATTTATCATTAATGTCTGCTAAGTCAAATAGTATTTTTGTCACGTGATTGTCACATATAAATTTAATTAATTAACAATTAAAAATATTAGACATACTAAAATAATTATGAAATAAAACATTTGAAAGAGTGTATAATTATTTAAATATTTTTATATTTTTAATTCATTAAATAATAAAATTTATATGTGACAATCACGTAGTAAAAATATCAATATAAGATTTATTTTGATGCTACTTTTTAAGTTTGAACTATCATCATAAAATTAAATAAGGTTTAAATTTTTTAATTAATCCAATAATTTATCTTTCGTCGATATCTATCAATAAGGAACTAACAATTCCCTCGTTGAGCATACAAGAATTTTACTTGCAATTTAAGAATACAGAAAATGTAATTTTGTAATTGAATACTTTTAAATTTTAAAATGTTTAGTTTTTCCAAAAACAAGATAATATATAAATTCAAAAAAGACAACTAGATACCACCTTTATTTTATTTTGTCACGGCAGAATAAATGTTTTGAATGGATACCATATTAATCATAAATATTTGTTTATATTATAAGAAAAATTTTAGACAGTTTATTATTAAATTGTGCCTAAATAAAATATATAGTATTTATTAACTTATAACTATTAGAAATTTATTTAAATTTTTTTATAAAAATCATAAAAATAAACTCATATATTTTACTTTTGAAAGTTTCTTTTACAAAGTAGCCCACATCTACCTTAAGCCATCCATTTCATAGTTAACGTTCTGGAAGTAGTTCCTGGCGTAAGTACAAACACAAATAGTACTTTAAGCTCACTCATTTCTTCTTCTGTTTCTAACTCTTCCGATATACTTTCACCAATAGTCAAGGGGTCAGCTTCATGCATATATTCTCGGCCGTTTTTTTTGGCAAGCCAAGTTGTTTATATGAGAAATACAGCAGAACTAGTGGACTTGCTTGCTTCTGCTTTTCTGGTCCAAACTGCATCTTTCTTCTCATGATCTTTGATCCTTCCCACAAATTCCTTTTCTATCAGAAAGGGACGTTCATTTGCACGAATTGTCTATCCCACTTTAGTTAATGAAGAAACTCGCATACAGAATAAAAATCATTGGCGGGGTTGTAATTGTATATTTATGTTGCTGTCCTACTAGGTAGAGAATATGCAAGGAACCAGAAACAAAAATAGAATAAAAAGAAAAGAATATTCAAAGAATAACTGTGAAAGCTACAGTGACTTCATGTGTGTTCATTTTCGTGTAAAGTTGTCAAAATTGGCCTTAAACGACTCTAGAATCGTTATTGTGGCATCTCAACCTTTAATAAGTACGTAAATAATAAATAAATTAACTCTAAATGAACTCCGTTGTAGCACAATTTGGACAGGACTACAAGTTTCAGCTAACCAATGGCAATTGTTTTGATTATTGCTGTACGAAAAAATAGTTTTGAAAAAAAGTTATTGGAGTATTACGACACTACAATAAATTAGCTATACTCAATTTGTCAAAAAATGTCGTGCATTATATTAGTAATATTTTTAAATCGTCATCACATATGTTGCAAATTCTCTGTTATAGAAAATTTTAGGCGACATTTACTTGAATCGTAGACAATGTAAATTATTGGCTACAATTTTTTTTAACCTAAAACACTATAAATACATAATTAATTATTGAGAAGAAATCAATGTAGGCGAGAAGAAAAAAGTAAGCAATATTATTTGGCTACGTTTTATGCTATCATAGCTATAAATGTTTTGATATGTTTTTGTAATTATGTAAGTATTGCCTTTTAACTACAAGTGTGTGAAAATATTGCCAAAAACCTTTTCCAACTTTTTGTGTAATTCATAGTATTAAACAATTTGAACGTAAAGGCGATTGGTCTAAATGGGCGGATTGATTGACGTATAATTGTTCGATTTCTTCATCGGTAAGTTGTTGTGCAAACAGATTGGACATGCAACCTACAAAAGAAAGCTAAATAAATATAAAAACAAACTTGAAAAGAAGTTAGTAACAATTAAGTTCCCCAGCAATGGTGCCAAATTTTGACAGAATGTCGTTTAGTCGTACAAATTAAACCCTAAAATTTTACACACGTAGTATAGGCAAGTAAGGTATCAATCCTACAGATAACTATAAAATAAGCACTATTTTTTTCAAGCAAGCAAGAGTGTTTAAAAGCAAGAATGCAAGTGAATTAACTAGATGC
>JANQBM010000002.1:9482092-9492669 GCA_025594535.1 Erythroxylum domingense | reverse complement strand
TACCTTCTCAACATTGATACATGGAAGACATTGTGAATCTTAGACAATTCCGATGGCAAAGCTAATTTATAAGCTAAAGGCCCAATCCTTTCAATGATCTCATAAAGGCCTATGTATCTCGGACTTAACTTACCCTTCTTACCAAATCTCAAAACCCTTTCTATGGAGAAGCTCTAAGAAACACTTAGTCTCCAACTTCAAATTCCATTTCTTTTTTATGTGCATCTACATAGCTCTTCATTCTGTCCTGAGCTGCTTTAATCCTCAGTTTCACCATTTTAATTTTATCAACTGTCACCTGTACTAACTCAGGTCCTACAAGTCTCCTTTCACCTTCCTCATCCCATCAAATAGGAGTTCTGCACCTCCTACCATACAAAGCTTCATAAGGTGCCATTTGAATTCCCGAGTGATAGGAATTGTTGTAAGCAAACTCAATTAAAGGCAAATGATCATCCCATGAGTCCTTGAAATCCATAACACAAGCTCTCAACATTGCCTCCAAAGTCTGTATTGTCCTCTCCGATTATCCATCGGTCTGTGGATGGAAAGTTATACTAAAGTACAACTTAGTTCCTAAAGCCTCTTGTAAGCTCTGACAAAATCTGAAGGTGAACCTAAGATCTCTATCTGAAACTATCGAACTCAGAATCCCATAAAGCCTGATTATCTCCTCCACATATTTCTTGGCCAAAGCATTCAAAGAATTTGTTTGCTTAATTGGCAAGAAATGTGTTGATTTAGTTAATCTATCCACAATTACCCATATTGCATCATGTTTCCTACTAGTTCTCGACAATCCCATCAATAAATCCATTGAAATCTTTTCCCACTTCCATTCCGGAATAGACAAAGGCTGAAGGTTGCCTGAAGTTGCCTGGTGCTTAGCCTTGACTTGCTAACACACTAAGCATCTCTTAGTATACTCCGCAATATCCTTCTTCATTCCTTTCCACCAGAAATGCTCCTTAAAATCTTTATACATTCTTGTACTCCCCAGATGCATTACATAGGGAGCATTGTGTGCCTCATCAAGGATTTCATCTTTCAGTTCTTGCCTACTAGGAATACATAGTCGGTTCCCTACTAACATCAATCCATTTTCCCTTACTTCTATTTCAGAAGGTTTACCATTTTTAATCTCTTCTCTAATCTTGCTCAAGTACTCATCTTGTTCTTACAATTCCCTAATCTTCTCATTCAATATTGGCCTCACTCAAAAATTAGCCAATACACAATCAGGCTCAACTTGCCTCAATGTCACCTTAAGTCTAGGTAATTCCTCCAACAAAGGAAGGTACACTGTCTCCACATGTGCCATAGTCAATTTTCTACTTAATGCATCCGCTATTATAGTAGCTTTCCCTGGATGGGAGTCTATCATCAAGTCATAATCTTTTAATAACTCAATCCATCTTCTTTGTCTCAAGTTCAACTCCTTTTGACTCATCAAATACTTGAGGCTTTTTTGGTATATAAATTCCTTGATAGTAACCCCATACAAGTAATGTCTCCATATCTTCAATACAAAAATTATGGCAGCCAACTCCAAGTCATGAGTAGGATAATTCATCTCATAGGGCTTCAATTGCCTAGAAGCATAAGCAATCACCTTATCTTCTTGCATCAACACACAACCCAATCCCTTCCTTGAGGCATCACTATACACTATATACCTATCATTACCTGAAGGCAAAGTCTAATTTGGTGCACTCGCCAACCTATGCTTAAGCTCCTCAAAGCTCTTCTGACATTCATTTGTCCACCCAAATTTCTAGTTCTTCCTTGTCAATTTGGAAAGTGGAGCAGCTATCATGGAAAAGCCCTCCACAAACCTCTTGTAATACCCAGCTAAACCCAAGAAACTCCTCACTTCAGCTACATTCTTAGGTGCTTCCCATTTAACCACGGCTTCTATTTTTCTTAGATCCACATGTATTCCGTGCTCTGAAACCACATGTCCAAGGAATGCTACTTCCCTTAGCCAAAATTCACATTTGTCGAATTTGGCATACAACTCATTTTTCCTCAATGTCTCCAAGGCGATCCTCAAATGCTCTTCATGCTCCTTATCACTCTTAGAATAAACCAATATATCATCAATAAAGACAATGACAAATTGGTCCAAGAATGTCTTAAAGACTCTATTCATTAAGTCCATAAAGGCTACAGGTGCATTCGTCAATTCGAAGGGCATAACTAAAAACTCAAAATGCCCATACCGTGTTCTGAAAGCAATCTTTGGCACATCAGTCTCCTTTATCCTCAAATAGTGATAACCCGATCTCAAGTCTACCTTAGAGAAGACTTTTGCCCCTTGCAACTAATCAAATAAATCATCTATACGAGGAAGCGGATATCCACACACATCCTCAACGATCCATCTTTCTTCTTCACAAAGAGGACCGGAGCTCCCTAAGGCGAATAGGTCGGCCTAATGTAACCTTTCTCCAAAAACTCTTCCAATTGCTCCTTAAGCTCATATAATTCCGCTGGAGCCATTCTATAGGGTTGAATCAATATTGGCGTTGTGTCCGGAAGCAGCTCAATGGGAAATTCAATTTTCCTAGATAGTGGTAGTCTTGGTAATTCCTCGAGAAAGACATCTGGGAATTCCACAACCATAGTTATGTCTTCTAACTTTCCTCCATCTGCCTTCGTGTCTACCACATAGGCCAAAAATGCTTCACATCCTTTCCTCAACATCTTCTCTGCTTTCAGAGCTGAAACAACTCTAGGTGGGCTTGCTTTTCTGTCTCCCACAAATACCACCTTTTTATCGTTGTCCAATTCAAACTCTACTATCTTCCGTTTGCAATCCAAATTAGCATTATACCTCTCTAAAGTGTCCATACCCAAAATTACATCTAATCCTCCCATTTTCAAAGGCATCAAATCCACCACCAACTGTTCCCCTCCAATGTAAATCTCACAGTCTCTGTATACTTGACTAATTACAATATATTTGCCAATTGGAGTACTCACCATTAGAGGAGTATCCAATGGGTTCAGATCTATACCACACACAGTTCTACTTGATGACACAAATGAATGGGTAGAACCTGGATCAATCAAAACAACAATATCATCATCAAACAATTTAATAATACTAGTCATAACTTCTGGAGCGATCTTTGCATCCTCCCATGTCATTGCAAATACCCTAGCTGGTACTTGCCCCTTGGGTCTCCCTGGAAGATTCACCCTTTTTGCTGCATCAAAACTGCCCACTTCAGTTGTAGTCCGGTGTCCCCCAGTCTCAGTTCTCTTCGAACCTTGCATCAGAGTTTTCTTCTGTCTTGCATACTGAGTACACTCTCTAGCCATGTGCCCCTTCTCTCCACATTTGAAACAAGCTCCAGTCAATCTGTAACACTTTCCTTCATGAAACTTGCCACAATGGTCACACTTAGGGATGGATGACTTGTCCCCTTCTCCCCTTCCACTACCTCCAACCATTGAGGCCTGATACGAGATAGTCCTCATCTGTCTGGACCTACTTGTACCACTGCTCCTCTCCTCAGACTGCATAGGAAAGCTCCTGGCACTCCTCTCTAACATAGGAGTACTGCCTCCCCTCTTGAACTGTTCTCTCCCCTTTCTCTTCTTGTTCACGACACTCTTTATATTCTCAATGTTTTCAACCCTCAGTGTAGCTTCAACCAGCTGTTGAAAGTCACTGAAGTTCTACACCACTACTTTTTCTCTAATGGCTAGGTGCAATCCTGATTCAAATCTTTGGCACCTAGCCACTTCGCTCATCATTAACTCAGCTGCATATCAGGCCAATTGTGTAAATCAGCGCTCATATTCACTCACCGTCATCTCCCTCTGGATGAGGCTCAAAAAATCTCTCTGCTTCTGCTGGATGTACACTTTCGACAAATACTTCTTTTTATAAACATTTAGGAAGTCCTTCCAGGCCAACCCTAATGGCTTCATCTAACTTCACGGGACACTCTCCCACCAATGCAAAGCATCCCTTTGTAGCAAACTCGCAGCATATTCTACCTTCTCGTCATCTTCACAATCCATTTGCTCCAATATCCGTTCTGTCTTTCTCAGCCATGTCTCAGCATTTTTTGGATCCGTGGTCCCATAGATAGTCCTCATCTGTCTAGGGCCGAAGCAGAAGCCTGCGGCATCTGACCCATAGCCTGGACAAAGGCTTGAGTAAATGCCTGAAACAATCTCGGATCCAAGGGAGGCACTTGTTTCTGTAGAACAGGCGACTCCCGAGTTGGGGACTAAGAGGGCTCATTATCTTGCCCTACATAAGCCTCAGCATTTCCTGGGGCTACGGACTCATCGGTACTCTCCTCTCTTGGTGGAGAGTCGGGTGCAATTGATCCTTGCAGAATTCCTCGTGTTCTTCTACGAGGCGGCATCTTACTCCTTCAATAAAAACACTAACTATTAGCTTACATTTTATCTTATTTCCTATATGTATGCATGTCACTTAATGCAATCAAATCAATGCGTAATGCAAAATTAATCACACAACACACAACTCAAACTATTATGCATGCTAAGCCTAGGAAAAAGCCTAAGCTCTAATACCACAAAATTACGGACCCCCACTTCTGGAGCCCGACAATTGCATTCAAATACCAATATTTTTACACGACCACTTCCGTTCAAACTAAACCCTTTTTGGCTCATCTCCATTCCAACCCAATTATGTCGAAGGATAGCGTTGGTGAGTCCCTAATTTGTATAAGAACATGCTTCGGGTCAATTAGCATAGCTTCTTAACTTCTTCTGTGTTTGGACTATGGTCTATGTTTTATCTTCTGTCTTTGGCTCTTTATTATCTGCCTTTCATTTGCGTCTGCCTCTCATTTACATTTGCCTTTCATTTGCGTCTGTCTCTCATTTGCGTCTGCCTCTTGACGTGTCATCATAGACGATTCCTTGCATCTGTGTTATGACATGTCGTCTGTGTTCCTTACATCTATGTCTTATGCATCTGTGTACTTCCTTTGTGTCTGTGTGTGATGTCAGCACAGACGATTCCTTTCTTCTGTGTTCTTCCTTTGCGTCTGTGTGTGACGTCAACACAGACGATTCCTCACACACATACGCAAAGGAACAACACAGACGATTCCTTTCTTCTGTGTTCTTCATTTGCATCTGTGTGTGACGTCAGCACAAACGATACTCTTCCTCTATATTTTCCTATGCGTTCAGAACACAATCTCTCCAATTATAACATGCTATTATAGTACAACCACCTTGGCAATTTCAATAGAGGAGACATGCACATATACATTTCATTATCTCAATCTTTAAAATAGCAGAGTCATACATAGAAAGGAATTCAATGTCACTTTCTCATTTTTAACCACAGTCAGAGTTTGTTACAAATCAATATACACATCAAAAATTAAAACAAAATACAGAAGATGCTCAATGCTGATATGCTGAATAAGCTATTCAAAATCACTAACTTAGTACAACAGACTCTAACTATTGTGGAGTTCTCGATGCCTTGCAAAGATCACTATCGTCTTGGTTTGCACTTGAGGAGGGAAGAAAAGGGGTTGAGCTACACAGCTCAGTGGCTAATATACTTATAGCTATCAGTAATTAGCACAAATTCAAGCATATATATGTATATGTACTAAGCAATTAAAATATTCTCAAGTAAGCAGATTAATGCAGAACACATAACATCCAAGTGCATCATACTCGACAATTTACAGATGCAATGCACAAATTAATGGCTCGAGGGTTCCATAGAAACAGAATGGAGAAACCAAAGTTTACACCATGAACATAATGAGTCCTTTTTCATAGCTCATATGTTAGACCCTGTTTTCGGAGTCTAACTCATTTACCACAGCTGTTGCTCTGATACCAGATATGTTGAGCCCATTCAAAATTCATCATCTCTAATCGATAGCTTTTCAATTAATACCTAATTTCAACTCAATCTTGTCCATACACAAATTCAGATGCCCCCTCAAATTCATCCATACATAATTCATAGTTCATTGACGTCAATAGATAAGAGTTTTCACAAAGCCATAAAGGCATTTCTAACCCTAATACATCCATATCTCAACATCCTAAAATACATAAAATACTGAAACTAACAATACTTGCAATGTAACTATCATCCTCCTTGTTACAAAATCTAGCTTAAAATACAAAAAAAATGCAACTTGAATCAATGCTTTGACCCTCTTTCACTTCATCTCTTAATCATCAACTGTAGGTGGGGACAGGAAGGGTGAGCTTGACAGCCCGTGGGTAACAAGTTTATAATAAAAGATAAGCAAAACTTTTGAAATCCTTTTTACTTGTCATTGAAAATTTCCATTGAATATATAAAGCACATGTTTCTTAAAATTCTGGTCAAAATTCACAACATTGCAATCAGGTATGCATTCATCATGTCAAACATATAAAATGCAAATGCACAACAAATGGCTTGAGGGTTCCATGGAAACAGAATGGAGAAACCGAAGTTTACACCATGAACAGAATGAGTCTTTTTTCGGAGCTCATATGCCACAAGTGGGCAGCTGGGGGAAGGCTCTTGTCAACGTGCACAAGACGAACAAAATGGTTCCACTCCCGCCTAAACAAAAGCACATATTCATGCTCAAATCAATCATGATTTCATATTCTCATGCTCTTTTCATAAAGCAATAACCTAATTCATATGCAAACATATAACACATTATCAAAGCATTTAAGAAGCCTTAATGGCACGTTTATAAAACAGTTGAAAATATTTTTAAACTTTCTTAGTTCAAAGAAAACATTTCATGGCTTAGTACTCTATTATAAACATGTACCCACCTCGATTTCCTTGCTTATAGCCTTGCTCAAACATATCTCTTCTCTTGTTCCTCTTTCCTCTTTGATCCCTTTATACAATAACAAAATCCACTCATCAGGGTTTTCAATTGAAAATCCCTAAAGCACAATCACTGAAATTTAAACCCAAATTCCATGGACTAAAATCCTTTCGTAAAATCCACAAAGTCTCACAATGGCCTTACCTTCATTCTTCACCAAATGAAGGAATCCTTGGCTCAAAGAAAGCTCTTTTCTTCCTTTTCCTTTTTCTCTTCTTAGACAGCTTCAAAATCTTTCTTGAAGAGTAAGGACAATCAAACCCTAGTTTGTTTCTTTTCTTTCTCTTTCTCTCTCTCATTTTCAGAATTCTCTACTGCTTATCCTTTCATTCACATTTCTTCCGCATTTATATACAAGACAACACTTTTTCTTTCAATTATTCCCTGAATGATTCAGAAAAGTCCTATCTGTCCTTTCATTTGTGCCTTGTATCTTTTGGACTTAAGTGTCTTGCCAAAAACACCCTTGAATATTTTGACATATCACTTTATTCTAGAAGAATCTTCTCTATTGTCTTACTTATCTAATTCTTATTCACTTTCCCACTTCCCTTTATCCGAACTCACTTAAGTATAATTTATACTTAAGTTTATGACTCAGTAATACCACTGAAATCACGTCATAACCTCTTACTCGCTTTCAGATTTTTTCCTATAGCACATCACTTCGAGTCAACTTTACATTCTCTTCTTGACACCAAAATCATTTAATTTAGTTCTGTCCTGAATCATACTAAACTTGTCTCGAAACAAATGGTATAACTTTCACTATAATTCAAACAATTACAAATATTCTTTCTTCCCTTCCAGAGCCTCTTCAGGTCACTTACACAAAGTATTCTTTCTTCCTCTAGAAGGATAGTGTGAGCTATAGATTAGCTCTCTAACTGCTTCTTGATTCTTGATAATCACTTCTTGAATCTCGAAACCCTTATTTAGTTGAGTTAGGTAACTGACTCCAACTAAATAACTCTCTTAACTTACAGACGTGACTCCTTCTTTGTATCGTCTGTGTTTTCTATCGTCTGCCCCTTCTATCGTTTGTCTTTCCTTTCGGCTGACTTTCCTATCGTCTGCCTCTTATTGTCTGTGTTTGACTTTTATCGTCTAGGTTTGACTCCCTATTGTCTGAGTCTGTCTTTCATTTGCGTCTGTTTCTCCTTTGCATCTACTTCTCGTTTGCGTCTGTGTGTGGCATGTTAACACAGACGATTCCTTGCGTCTGTGTTTCCTTGCGTCTGTGTTATATCGTCTATCTTAAGACGTGTCTATACTCATTAGTCGACTATTGCAATCTTGATCCTCATAAGTCGACTAGTGTAATTTTTAAAAATATGTGCTTTTCATCTGACTAGTGTAATTCTTCAACAGTATAATAGTCAACTTGTGCCAGCATTTGTCGACTAGTGTTCCATCTTAACAACTTCATTTTAATCCAATTAACCTGAAATTATTTCTTAACCATTTCTTTAAGTTTTATTATTATCAAAACATATAAGGATTTAATTTGTCAACCGCCATTGGTCCAACATCCCACTCCTACCAGTTAGTTATATCTAACACATCTATGCATATCTTATCATTTTTACTTCAATTTCTCTTCATTCTCACCTCCATTCCCATTCAAAACATTCACAAAACACATTATACAATATTGTTGATCATAATCACATAAACATAAAATCAACTATGTTTATACATTCTTCAATATTTCAGCACTCATTCAACTCCATTGTCACCTTCCCTTTATCTATAAACTATCATCCTAATTCTCCTCACTTCAAGACACTATACTATCACTTTCTTTATCTTTTAATTCACTCTACTTAACCTCTATTTCAATTACTAGCATCCACATTATTACACACCAAAACAAAACATGTTAATATCCACATTCATCATCAATTTTCTACACATGTTCAACTTCATTTACTTCTAACTTATCATTCTAATTTACCTAATTTCAAGACACTATATTAGCCCTTTCTTTAACCTCAAAATCATTCTAGTTCATCCAGATAATAACTACCCAAAAATTCATGTAATTAAGTGTTAAAAGCAGAACATGAAAACTCCATTTATCTGTCAATTGTTTTACACTTGTTCCATTTCATTTTTCACTTTCATTTCATTCCTAACTATCACCTTAATTCATCTTATTTCAAGAAACCATAGTACTCCTTTTTATTAGCTCTAAACTCACTTTAGTTAATCTCTAAAACAATCAAAGAGATACACATTATTATACCAGAAAAACAAAACAGGTAAACATCTATTTACATGTCAAAATTTTCTGCACACACATAACTCCATTTCCAACTTTACTTTGTCCCTAAATTATCAACTTACTTCTTCTCATTTTAAGAAAATACACTAGCCTTTCCTTTGGCTTTAAACTCATTCTAGTTCATCTCTATAACATTCAAAGAAATCCATCATAATATACACTGAAAGTAGAACATGAAACTTCCATTTACCAGTCAAATTTTTCTACACTTTCTCCTACACCATCTTAATGATTTTTTTGGTTATAAACTCATCGCTAAATCATCTCTACCTCAATTTATGAATCATTAATCATCATACACGTAAAAGTAAGAAATGAACACACCCAAATTTCTCATTCATGTTTCAACGCGTAAATATGCTCATTTTATGCTCATTTTACTTCTAACTATGATCAAAACATGTTTCATTCAACAAATCATAAAGAACAATATGTTACTTACTTGATTTAACTCCAAGCTTCTTCAATATCTCATGAAAACCCTAGCTTTCCAAAAGTCACATGATCATCATCATTCCAAAGGAGAATAGGCTAGGTTTTTAGTGATAAGGTGAAGAAATAGCAAGAATCTTAAAGTAGCTAGTGATGAAAAGAGATAGCAAGAATCGCGTAGGGTGGGTGAGAAAAATAGTGAGGAAGAAGAAGAAGAATGAAAATGAAGAAAAGAAGCATATGTCGTGGGACAAAAATGAAAGACAATAGAGAAACTCTTTCAAATGGGCATAAAAAGGTGGGTTATAAAGACTTGGTGGGTGTTATGACACTTGTCATGTCACCTTTCACTTACTAATATCTCTTTTTGTGATGCTAATTAATACTTAATTTGTTAGTCCATCTGTCACCAATTTCTAATTTAATCGTCTCCCAATTTGTAATGACACTTGTCATCAAATCTTAAAGTCATTTATCAATTATTTCTACTGTCATTTAACACTTAATTCTACTACCATTTATCAATTGTTCTACCACTTGATATTTTTCCTAGTCTATAAATACCCAAATTCTCATAAATTTTACCAAAAAATTCTTAATCACTAGTTATACACATCAACTCAATTTTTAAGACACATACTCCATAATTCACATTATAATCACGTTAAATATCAATTATACCCAGAAAATGTCAAATGAGTGCATGTATAGTATATATGCAAAACAATTAAATTCACGTGTGTGTATACTAATATTATGCATGAGTATGAAATGCATTTTTCTAATCTCTCATTGCTATTTCCCATTTATAGAAATCTAGGGTTCATGTAGCATGCCGGTTCCGTAGAACGGGTCGGACCAGAGAAACGGGTCCAAGTGAGGTAAATAAGAGAAATTAGGAAAACACATCTTATGCTCATGCATTTGTGAACAGTGATATGTGCACACGAAATTATCTGTACATGCATTCATGACATTTTTCCCGGTAT
>JANQBM010000002.1:9421611-9433013 GCA_025594535.1 Erythroxylum domingense | reverse complement strand
GAACACAGAGAATAGACCACAGACGATAAGTGGTCAACCCAGAAGATAAAAGTCAACCACAGACGATAGGACACAGAAGATAGAACATGGGCCAAGGATCATAAGAAGGAGTTAAGAAGTCATGTTAGTCGAAGAGTGTCGTCTGTGTTACTGTTCACGGACTTCGTCTGTGTTGCTGTTCATAGATGAATGAATTTCGTCTATGTTACTGTTCATAGACTCCTTCTGTGTTTCGCTTCTTCTATGTTCATCTGTACCTATCTTCTGTCCTATTGTTGACCCTTCAAAAGACAGAATTGGACTCGGAGGTCTTCATGGAAGATGTATATTTTGGAATTCTCTTCCAAACCATATAAAGATCACCTTGATCCAATCCCTCTAGAGAAAGTTAAGGCAATCTAAAAATATCGTCTGTGTTACTGTTCACAGACTTCGTCTATGGTACTGTTCACTCTATCGTCTGTGTTATTGTTTGCGCTATCGTCTAGGTTACTGTTCATGCTATCTTCTGTCCTATTTTTGACCGACCAAACGATATAATTGGCCTTCTGATCTTCATGAAAGTTGTAGTTCTTGCGATCCTCTTTCAAACTAGCAAAAGAAACCCTGATTTGGTCGTCTATAGCAAAAGTTATGCTAACAACCCTGAAGCATGTATATGTAAAGTGTGGACTTGTCAACGCTGTTCTTTGAAGTTCTTTAGGTTGAAATGGATAAATGATAGTCGAAGAGCAGAACTGAACTAAGGAGGAGAGTTGTTGAAGGCAAGTATGGGTGATAAATATGTGCAATAAGTATGCGATAGTGGTGGTATCGGAGAAGAGAAGATAAAACGATAATGGTTAAGGTGTTCTCTTGGGAGATAAACTCACGTATTAAGATATGCTGCATGCAAGTTGGACTTCGGAAATGGGGTCCAACATGTTATCTGTTCTTCATACTCCAACCTAGCCTTAGAAATCTCATTTTGCCGAATAGTTGCTAATGGAGTCAAGATGTTGGCCTAATTTATCTAACATTGCTCCAAATATTATAAGGTGAAGTGAACCACTCCATTATCTAGACACTCTAAATTGTCTATACTAGAGTTGTCCATAACTATCTATTCTTGCACTATTTCGACAATCTCATTCTGTTGAGTAACCGCTACAGCCCTCACGACTCTTTGTTCCTTACTGATTTGTGTTTGATCTGAACTTTTGCATTAAACTAACCCTTTCTCATTCTCTGTAGAAACTCCAGTTGTCTTACTTTGCATTACATCAATAGTAGTAGCATACTTTACTAATTTCAGACTCTCAAAACTAAGATCACCCTACTTTTGGCTTATATGATCAACCACTTCAAGATGTTCCCTTGTTTCTCTCTAAGTTGGAGGAATATGGGTAAGTTGCTTATAAACCTCCCGCTAAACTCCAGTACCAACTTTGACTGTTGATTATTCAATCCCTATTAACTCCTCTTGCTAACCTGTTTTATAACTCTTCCTAGTTAGAACCCATTTATTGACAAGATTGTATGTCTTCCATGGGTAGGATAATTGTATTTCTCCCTATACCCTCTCCCCAGATTTACTAAGTTGCATAATTGGAAGACAATCTAGTAGTGTAGCCTTTTGACTCACTTCTATGTATATTTTTGCATATCATATTCTGTCCATACCTGATGTCTTTGCATCCATACTCAATGGTTTATCCAACAAACTAGCAAGAAAATTTAACCCTTCCACAATTCACAATTCAAGTAGTAAGTTATGAAAATGTACCCAAATTGGAAAAACTTCAACACACTCCTTATTAAATGCAATATATGGCTTCCACTTTTTTAGGAACATGGGTTGTCTCCCGATATACCTAGGACCCATTCCAATTGTCTCATTTAGATTACCATCCGAAGCAAATTTGAAAATAATCATGCCATCATTAGTGAGTAGAGTTTTCTCCAAACCTTGTTTACTCCACCGTGCATTAGCCCAGGCCTTGATAATTGGAAATGCAGGATGTATGCTCCAAAATCATCCACCAGTGCATTCGATCATGCTCGTTCCCCCACTTGCAAGAGTTCAAATAGGGGACAAACGATGTCATCCTTCTTGACATCAGGGTAATGCTTCATTTGTACCTTATGTTACTGGAATTGAAGTTTTTTGCTCCATGCACCAACAGTCTGGGAAGACCCATAGGACTTAGACACTCCAGATACAACAATGCTAACACCATCTCCAGGTTCAATTCTCTGTGCGACAGTAGGGAACTCCTCCACCTGAGTAAACGGCCCACCATCGTCAATAGTAGCGGAGCCCAGCACCATCGACGCTGCTAATTAAAGAAAAGAAAAGGAACAAAGAAAATGAAAATGAGAGAAAATAATAATATTAAGAGTCAAATACATAAATAAATAATTGCATAAATAAAAAATAAATGAAATATAAAGTAAATAAAATTCAAAATAGAGAACGTCAAAATCAAAATAAAGATAAAAGTAAATAAATAAATAAACAAATAAGAAAGAAAACAAATAAGTTAGTAAAATAAACAAGCAATTAAAAGAGAAGAAATAAATAAACTAAAAGGACAAGTACTACAAATAAAAGTATTTAGGGTAAAAGTTCAAAAGAGTGAAAGACTTGTGAAAAGATAGGGGACTCTTTAAGAAAAGAGAATAACCTCTCTATATAAGATCATCTACCCGAATCTTAGTTCTCTAAAGTTTCTTATTGAAGGTCAAGTCCTAAGTAAGCTCCAGTAAGGTCATATCATGTCCGATCACCTTCTATAATTCTTCTCAGGCCTTCCTTTTCTTTTATTATAGTCCCTAAGTACAATCTTTTTGCATCTTCTCACTAAGGCATTAGGATGTCTTCTTTTAACATATTCAAATCACCTAAGTCTTATCTCTATTAACTGACCATCAATGTTAGCCACCCCAACTTATGCTTTACTACTACATTCCTGACCTTATCTCTTCTTGTAAGGTTGCACTTCTGATGTAAAATTCTCATCTTTTCCACCATTAACTTATAACTACGAACTTATTTGATAGGCCAACACTCTACCCTATAAAGTAGGACTGATCTAATTACTAAATGGTAAAATTTACCGTTTAACTTAAGTGATATCTACTTGTCACATAAAACTCCTAATATACCCCTCCATTTAAGTCACCTCGATTTATGAACTATTTCATCATTACTTTGTATGATAGATCCAAGGTACCTAAAACAATCTTTTTTTTATCACTTCTAAATTAATATTTATTTCCATATCGAATGCAACCCTGTAACCCTGTAACCTAAAAGTTACACTTTAATTACTCAGTCTTAATCTTGCTCAATTTAAAGTCCTGTGACTTTATAGTATCCCTCAAAAGTTTTAGCTAGACATTAACAGCTTCATTTGTTTCATCCACTAAAACATGTCATCAACAAACAAGATATACCAAGGCACACCCCTTTAGATATTTTTAGTGAGCTCATCCACAATTATTGCAAACAGGAAGGTGCTCAACGAGAATCTTTGATGTAGCTCGATATTGATAGAAAATGCTCTATATCTCCTCATGTCTTCTTTACTCTAGTTGTAACACCTTCATATATATCCCTAATAAATCATGTACAGGTTATAGGAACTTATTTAACTTCTAAACACCTCCAGTTGACTTCCATAGGTATCATGTTATAAGCCTTTTTTAAGTTAATGAAAAATATGTATAGGTCCCTCTGTCTATTCTTATAATATTTTATTAACCATCTAAAGAGGTGTATAGCTTCCATCATTGACCTCCCTAATATGAAACTAAATTGGTTCTCCAAGATATATGTACCCTTTGTCACTCTCTTCTCAATTACCCTATCTCATAACTTGATGGTGTGACTGAGTAATTTGGTGTCTCTATAGTTATTACAACTTTGGAAGTCCTTTTTTGTTCTTGTAGAGAGAAATTGATGTGCTAAGTCTCCCCTCATTTAACATTTTGACAGACTTGAGGATCACATTAAAAAGCTTGGCTACCCAAATAAGACCCTCTTCTCCTAGACTCTTCTATACCTCTATAGATAACTCAACTACTGCCCTTGCACTCTTTATCTTCTTTAAAGCTTTTTTAATTTCTTTCCTTGTTATCTTCTAGAAACAAGTGAAGTGATAATTGGGATTTGCATCATGTTTTAGGATTTAATTTATTATGTGATTGGTGTTAATTTGAATGATTAGTATGTGTTTAGGTTAGAATTTTGTTAGTTTATGTGTTTAAGTATTTTTTATGGGTTAGTATAAGTCTTTGAGCTTAAATGTTATGTTTTTGGGGTACCTTGATGTGTTGAGGTTAAAATATTAAAACTTTGTCATATAGGAACCTGTAATCAAGTTTTTAGCGTCGTTGTAGGAGAAGCGATTATTTTAGTTCTTTAGTCTAAGGTCTTTCGTTTTCTTAAATTAAAAAAAAGGTTTGGGGCGTAAAGTAGAGACATATCAAGACTTCTTAAAGTGAGAATGAGAAATATGAAGAGTTAAATGCTAAGAAGAGATAAAAAGAACGATCGCAGAGGATATATATTATAGAGAGCAAAGGACTTTTTCAGAATTCAATGAGCCCCAATTTAGTTGGGGAAATCATCATCCTTATATGAACCTGTACACTTCGGGGTGGCAGAACCACCCAAATTTCTATTGGTTTAACAATGCATGTACTCACATGG
Source organism: Erythroxylum domingense (assembly GCA_025594535.1). Classification (NCBI taxonomy): domain Eukaryota; kingdom Viridiplantae; phylum Streptophyta; class Magnoliopsida; order Malpighiales; family Erythroxylaceae; genus Erythroxylum; species Erythroxylum domingense. The sequence continues at coordinate 9,428,317 of JANQBM010000002.1, read as the reverse complement.
GACATCAAGACCCATTTGAATTTCAATATGATAAATCCAATTTATGAGATTCTAAGCTAGACAAAATCACGGATAAGCTCACGAATATGGAAGAGATCCAGAAGAGATTGGAAGAGAATTTAAGCAAGTAATAGAAGATCATGCCTCTTTTATTTACAATCTAGAGGTTCGAATAGGCCAACTTTCCAGGGAATTTTGTAAGCAAAGTATGGAAAACTATATATGCAGCATGAAAGTAAATTCAATAGAGCCATGTTAGGCTATCATACTTAAGAATGGGGTAGAGCTAGAAAAATTAGCGAGAAATCAAGTCGAACCCTACCTTATAAAAGACCAAGAAATCAACAAAGAGGAAGAAAAAGGAGAAAATCCCTCATATTATCCACCAGTTCTTGATATACCATGTATGAACATCAAAATTTTTTTGGTAAATGTCTATGAAAAGAAACCTATCCTTTGGATTAATGATGACAAGTGACATTTATCATGAATGATATATTAAATAACCCAAAGGAGAGCAGCTCATTCAGGATAATTGATGTGTTCGAATCTTCTGAAGAACAAGAGGACGAAGAACATATGACAACAGACATCGAGTTTGAAGAAGCTATGAAAGTCTTTTTTCGTGAAGCGGAAGAAGCAGAGGAGACGAAGGTGATTACTGAAGAAAGAGAGAAACTCACCTTCTTATAGGACAAATCGTTGGATTTGATGGAAGATTGAGGGAGTTTTGTTATTCCCTATTTTATTGACAGTTTGCTAGAAAAAAAGGACATTACTGAGCTTAATTAGTTTTCTCAACTTTATTAATATTGTCCTTCTGATCATTTTGTAATTTGCAGCTTACTCACAAGCTACAAAACTGATGTTGAATGAGAAGTGTGGAAGCAAGCAACTCATAATTGATCCTGACTGAGTTTTAAAGGATGAAGGTCAAGCTAATGACCATAAATTGGCACGTTTAGTAGTTAGGTTTAAATTATTGTATAGTTACATTTGTTTTAAATTTCAAAATAAGTTCTTAATAATTTGGAATGTTTTGGAGTGCTAAATCTCTTACTCTTTTTTGAAGCAATTATAATAGGGTAGTAATCATGGGCATCAAGCACAAGTGATCTCCGCCTCCATCACCATCAGCACCTCAATCAATATGACTGTTTCATGTTCTAACCCTTTTATTTTCTTTTTTGTTAGTATGTTCTTCTTATGTTTTTCATATATTGTGTTTATTTCCCCTGTTGTGTTTGTGTAACCTTCTTACATTTAGGACAATTTGTTATTCAAGTGTGGGGAGGGTTATGTGTTTTGTTTTGTATGTGATTTTGCATATGGTATGATCGTGTTAAGTTACATTTTGTGAATTATTTGAATGTGTCAATAGTTTAGATGGATTGAAATTTATTTAATTTTGAACATAGTCTATTAGGTTATAAATAATCATTAGCTCACAAAATTAGTGAATTGGGATCTTTGGATAAATATACAGCTTAATTAGGATTTATTGTAAGTTTAGCACCCTATAGATTGTACATTCATTCATAATTTGAGGCCTTTCAACTTAAGTAGCTTCACTAGTATTTTTCATGGAAATGATTTGTTAAAACAACAAGGTAGGCAATAAATTTTTTTTAAATAAATCACCATTCCACTGGCCTTCAGGTTATGAATGGAGCTAATAGTCAATTGAAAACATGATATAGCTGAGTAATCGGATTGACACGCATCACAAATGTGTGCCTTTAGGTCAAAAAGCTGTCATGACGTTTTAACCAAGCTGTTTAATAAAAATGACTTAGTCAAGTAACTGGATCGACATTCATCACCAATGTTTGCCTCCGAATAAAGACTAAGTCCTTGTTAAATATATTAAAAAGTGTTTTTAATAAAAATCTACCAGACTTGTAATAAACTTGAGTTTTTATGAAAATATATTTAGGAACAGTGACAGAGTCTGAAGGACCAAAAAATTATTAATGTGTGTTTGCAATTAAAAAAGGCAAATAAATTAACACATGGATCTTGATTAATTTGTATATTTAGTTTAAAGTCCCCAGCTATAGATTTTGCATGTTAATGATTTGATATAACTTGTATGATTGTGTTTAAGATTAAATTTATTTCATAAAGTTGAAGCCATTGTCTCATTACTGCATTGTGTTGTTTGTTGTTTTGTTTGCTTGAGGACAAGCAAACGTTTAACTGTGGGGATATTGATAGTTGTGATTTGCATCATGTTTTAAAATTTAATTTATTATGTATTTGGTGTTAATTTGAATGTTAGAATTGTGTTAGTTTATGTGTTTAAGTGTTTTTTATGGGTTAGTATAAGTCTTTGAACTTAAATGTTATATTTTTTAGGTAGCTTGATGTGTTTGTTAGTGTTTTAAGGCCAACAAAAAAGAACGGAGAAGTTTCAAAGACTTTCGGGTCGAAACCACGACCCACAGTCGTGGCACAATAGGTCACGATCGTGACAGAAAGACATGAGTCACTATACCTCAGGCCATGATCTTAACAGAGAGGTCGGATTCTGGCCACGATCATAGCCCAAGGTAAACGTTGGCCGCAATCGTGGCCTGTTTCGTGCAGATATAAAAATAAGTGAAAACGTCAAGTTTTGAGGAACTTTTAGGACTGTTTCAACCCCGTACAAACCTTAGGGCTGCTAAGGTATTTAAAGAACATGAGGAATACAGAAGGGAAGCTTTTGCATCAGCCATATCCCGAATCCCCTAGGGAGCTTTATCGAGAGATTAAGCCAGGAAACGAAGGAAGAGAGACACGGAGAAGAAGTCTATGTGAAGTACTTCCCTAAACAGGAGGTTTCCTGCCGTTGCTGCCTCCGTCATCCATTCCAATCGTATTTACCAACTTTGTTTTCAATTTTATTGATGTATAGAATTGAGTTAGTTATTGAGAATAGATTCGTTGAATGTTGAGATATGTCTGTACTCACTTTCGGGAATTTTATCTTGATATTAATGAAAGTTGATTGGTTGCATTTTTATTGAGTTATTTGTGATTTGATTTCTGCAGTTCATAATTCGGTAACAAACTGAGAGAGTGAACTGAGTGAAAATTATTAAATTGCGCTAAGGAGAATTTGGTAGTTTAATAGATTAAGAATTGACTCAAATCAGTAAAATCGTGTAACAAGAGATCGTGCATAGGTTTCCGATAGGTTATTGGACAAATTCAGATCTAATTTAGGTTTTGGGTAAATTGTGATTCGAGAGGTTGCAATTCCATAATGTAAATTAGGATTTATAAATTAGGGTTAAAGATTATAACTCAAGAGAGTAATCCACCCTAAAACCGTCTAGACCCGATAATTAATAACTTCATAATCAATTAGGTTTTCATTAAGGTCGGATAAAAACTCCCTTTCTCTCAGTTGGTAGTTCCTAGGTTGATTCTTGATTTAAATGTGCAATTGCTATCTTATTTATATTTTCAAATTTAATTATTGGGAATTAATTGTGTGATTGAATAATTTCTTGTTTTAGTTTTGTTCATTAAATTATTGTGTTTAACTTTAGATTTTAGGATTGGATTAACCCTCCTCGTGAGATCGACACTTTAGGTGCTACGCAAATGACCCATGTACTTGCAATATTATCGAGGTTAAAAATATTAAAACTTTGTCATATTGAAACCTAAGATCATGAAGCTAACATATTTCTCAGAAGTGTTAAGATCACCCAAGAAAATATTGTCATCTTCGCATTTGTTAAAAAGACTATAGAAATATCTCTATCATCTTCTCTTTCATATGATTATCAGTCTTGCTTCATCCTTTATATAAAAATTTTGATTCAAATCTCTCGATTTTCGTTCTTTAGCTCTCGCCATCTTAAATGGATCCTTTTCTCCATCCTTAATTTCCACTCATTGATATAATTTCTTGTAAGCTTTACTTTTAACATATGAGACTATTTTCTTTGTCTCTTTTTTTTCCAACATTTAACTCAGTGTATTAACTACCTTCTTTTCTTCCGTATTGCTATCCAATAAAGTTTTATAGACAATCTTTTTAATCTTTACTTTTTATTGTATGTCTTCATTCCACCGCCAAAACTTCTTTTCACTACCCCTAATTATTTACTATCATATATCAACTAAATATATATTATTTAATTATTTAAAATTAATTACTAATAAAAATTAAGAATATTTTATTTTATTTTATAATTAATTTAAATTTAAATTTAAATTTAAATTTAAATAATTACTTGATAAATATAACTTAAATTTAAAATATTCAAAAATTTATATTTCAAATAAAATTTTTTGCAATAATTAAAAATGGATTAACAAAAACTATTAAGTTATAAATAAAATTTTAATTATTAAATTATTTATTTTAATAAAAAAGAGGTTAAAATAAATTTATTTATTTATTTTTAAATTTTATCTAATATTTAATTATTATCAATAACAAGAAAACCTATAAAAAAATCTAAATGATCCTTTAATTTCGCTTTTCCTTGAATGTATAATTAAACAAAGCACCAAGGAAAATTTATTATATTTTTTAATATAGGTAGATTGTAGAGTCAACTAACAATGATTGAGTTTGGGTCAACCATTGTCAAAATGACTAGAACTAGTTATTTGGATAATTAATCCTTATCACTTATAAACCCTTTAATATTTTCATGTTTAATCAATATGGGATACTCTGACACTCTTTCTCAAGTGCAACTGGGACTGGACATCCAGTTGTCACTTGAAATAAATGTAGTAGTAACCGGACTGAGCCACTGAGACTGGACATCCTAACGGACAACCGAGAAATTAATAATCCGGACCAAACCTGCTCTAATACTATATTAAAATTTTTAATATGGGCAAAATATAGAGTTTACTAACAATAATTGGAATTGGGTCAACCATTGTCAAAATAACTAAAATTAATCATTTAAATAGTTGACTCTTATCTCTTATAATCTTATGCCTATGAATTTCAAAGATTTTAGAAAGCATTTGATAGCTTATCTCTCTACTATACATTGCACACTATGTTCAACCTAAAGGCAATATATTGTAGAGAAGTAGACTAAATGTAAATATTTTATAAGAATTCAGGTGTAGTGCGGTATGTGTGTGCATATCTTTTGTAAGATTCAATACCCTTTAATATAGTATTTACTGTTTTTTTTTTCTGATAAGGGTTAAAAAAACAGCTGGAATCTAGATAGAGGACCCCTTTCCCTGAAAAAGACGTAAGATAGCACCACCAAAATTTCTATTTGAATTTGAAACATCACTTTGAGCCTTTGAGGTTGATATATCTAACCTAGGGTGTCATACATCTTCAATTTCTTTCACAAAAGTAGGAGCAATTAGGTCCACTAAAATGGGACAAACTGAAGAAAATGTGGTGCCTACCATATGCAGAAACGTAAGCAGTCGCCAATATACTGAAGCAACAGTGAACACTTTACAGCCACACCGAATGCAAAATTGTTATCTAGCAAGTCTTGAAGTTCACAGCCCCCTTTTTGGTTGGAATGAATGGAATCTGCATTCCCATTTGTTCACTTTTTCTGCTCTTTTGGGTTAAGGTGACGACATAAATATTAATCTGAACATTATAATACAAAGGATTGGCTCTACACTTTCAAAATAGAGGAAAATGTTCATTTGTAATTATAATATAATCCCTCCTTTTCACGTACAATTAAAAAGCTGTAAAAATGAGTTTTTAGCAATTTAATTACATAAAGACACTCAATTATTTTAGCGCTTGTTTTATTTCGTTAAAAAGTTCTGAAAACAAGGAGGACTTACAACAATTTCCGATAACAACATGTTTAAATAGCAACTATAACAAACAGCTAGTTAGAAAATGGGTTTTGCCATTTTCTTCTGCAAATAGTTAACGCACATACACTTATATTGTTGACAAATTTGTTATATCTATCCTATAATCCTATATACGTACGTCATGAATGAAGTCACGAGAGATGGTAAAGATAAGAAAAGAAAAGGGTGACACTAATCTCCTTCGACAAGGAAAATGATCTTTATGATTTGACATGTTACATGAAAATTATATTAAGAATATATATCCATATATGAATAATAAGGTATCGTTTTTTATTCTTTGCTACAGTATTGAATGCTAGACAGGGCCTTGATGCTCTCTCGCTTCCCTATAAAATAGAAACCGAACTTTGCCCCTTTTAAAGTAAGTCCTCCCTCCACTCTTTTTATCTAAATACACATACATTAAACATGTATATATTTACTACATTATGAATCATACATATAGATTATACTCCTTTACGTTCTATAATTTTGAATCAATGCTATACATGAGATATTTTCTTAGAAATCACAAATTCCATTAAGATATCCCATTAAACATTTTCAAAGAAAAGTTTAGTTGAGATACTAGTTTTTAGTTTTTATAGAATAACACAAGTTAATTTGTATCGAATTAGGTTTTTCTTTGCAATTAATGGTTAATATTTTTAAGGTGGCAATGTTAGATGTGTATACAACCACGAGTCATACGATTTCACTTTCCAAATGACTAAATTTAGTTTTTAAGCTTGTCACTACTCACAATCATACAATTAAAGTTCTGTATCTGACACATGTCTAAGCAATTTAAGTTCTTATGGTAAGAGTGAAAAGAAAAGAGATTGTGAAATTAAATACTTCCAACTACAAAATTAACCAATCTATATAGATAGGA
>JANQBM010000002.1:9367963-9383611 GCA_025594535.1 Erythroxylum domingense | reverse complement strand
ATATAAATATATATATATATATATATATATATATATATATATATATATAGATATATAGATATGGGGAAATAACTATTAAAATGTTCATAATATATGTATCATGGAATAGAAGTCGTATCCGAGGTTGAGAGTGTTTAAAAAGACGAGTTTGTGGAAAGGCAAACATAAGGGGAAGACAAGGGTAGAAATAATAAGATCATTCAAGGCCAAAGCAGTCTCCACGTGGAGAATGGACAATGTTTGTGAAAGGGCTGTTTGTGAAGTCTCCATTGGACGGTGCCTCCTTGTTTTCATGCAAAAGATAAGCCCTTTTTCATTGAGAATTGAGAGAATATTCTTTACCCTTTTACAGACGTGTGAACAGAAACGTTTGTTGCTTACATTTTAATGACTTGAAACAAAATGCATTCAATATTTCCCTTTCACTACTTGCTATATAGCTAGATCCAAAGCATTGGTGATCAAGTCACCAAAAATGGATGGTTAACTTCCCTGCAAGTCTCTCCTCTCTCTCTCTCTCACACACACACAAAGCCGTTGCTTTGAATAGAAAGTAAGTTGAAATGGTTACATGTAAGGCCTCCATGGCTGTTTCAAGCTAAATATAGCCACCTTTCTTCTCTTACAATAGCCGATTCCCCTTTCCAAGCACTCTTACCTTTAACTGTTTCTCTTCTTTTTTTTCATTTTGGAACGTCAAGTTCAATTATTAGAAAGAGGATAAGATCCTATAATGTAATGAATCTAACCCCCCATTTTTTAACCACTTACCTTGCCATTTTTAGATAAATAGGATCAAAACCAGTTTTGAATATAAATAGTTTGCTTGGAGGTATGAAACATGTAAGTTAGCAGGTTACGTGTAACAACTCAACTATTCTTTTTTTTATTATTCTCTGATAAAATCATGCACTCATTAATCTAAAACGATTGCCAATCGTTACGTTCTACTGAAGATTAAACCCTTCGTTCAAGAAACCTTATGATTGTCAACTAATATGGTGGAACGAAGGTGTCTTGAGAAGCATATGCTGCACGGATTCAAAGAGAGGTTGCTGATTCTGTTGTATTTCTCCACTTGCTCAGTTTAAAAAGAACTTGTATTCTGATGTCATCAACTGATAGTTCCCTTCACTTATTATTTTTTCTCATTTATATTGGTTATAATTAATTTTGAGAGAGAAGAAAAATGAAAACTTGTATAAATATCATTTTCTCACGTCCTTAATAATGAATAGACAAGAATAATTTTTCGTTAGACTATAGTTTATCAATTACACCCCGTATTTATTTTTCAGAAAAGTTAGAATAATATTCATTTTTATAGTCAATAATTAATAAAATTTATTTGGACTTTCAGTTCACATTTTTTAGAAATTAAAAAATTGTGTTTTTAATGCACGAAAACTTACATCAGTAAATCACTTAATTTTAAGGAAAAACCTTGTTAGATGGGATTCAATGGGCTGTCCCAGTTGAATGCTCCGGCCGTAAGACTCGGGTTTGTCATAGACTTGTGAGCCTGTTTGATAAACTCCAACTTGGAAAAATGAAATGGAGTTCAAAAGAATGTAAGCGGTGTTAATCAAAGACCAAATCTTAAAAACTAAACATGCCTCGATCTAAATTTGAAAATGAAATAATTAAATGACATGAATAAATAATTAAAACAGATCCAGAAGAATTTTATTGTAAATGCACTAATCTGAGAAAAAAAATGTACATGAGATTTCTTACACTAATGGTATCCTTCACTTAATATCTGTCATTAAAATGAAATCTGTGGATACAGGAAACTAATCTGTACAAGGTATCTTTAAATCCAAGGACAACAATCTAACCAAATTTTCCTAGCGAGATCTTAAGAAGAGAGAGATCATATGAAGACTTCTATACTTTTCTCCTAATTAAGTAGTTGTAAAAACAAGCACGCTCGTAGGTTCCATCCTCAGTAATCCCACAAATATTCCAAATCTCCAATAGGTCCAACTGATGGTGTTTCAAGGTCTTCATATCCCTTGTTGTTACTTCTGATATCTTGCTTTGACAACACCGATGATATCTCCGTTGTATTGATGTCTGTACTAACTCCAGTGTCCTGTGACAGACTGACCATAGATTGATTGGAAGAGAACTGCTCAACCTTGCACTGGTTGTCTGATGCAGAAGTTTCATGGTTGTTGTCAGCTGCCAATGCTCTCAGAAGTATTTGATTGTTTACACCATAGCTAGAGCTTGCCAAGTTTTGAAATAAATTATGATCCCTCTGTTGGTGCAAGTAGCCAGGCGTGTTTGGGGAAGTCAAAAGTGGGTTTGAGACTGGAATTTGTGGGTGGAACATGGAGCTTGGAGCTTGGTAGCTGGAACTTGACGGCTGGACAAAACTTTGATTATTGCTGATGATGTTTGTGGAGAAGTAGGAAAAGAAATTTCCATCAGAAGATCTCGATGTCATTTCCTTGAATTCACTGTCTCCATCACTGAAGCTTGAGCCAGGTCTGCTAGAGGAAGGCAGGTCCATGAGTGGTGGAAGGGGAGGACAATCCATGAAATCATCACCAAAAGAGTTCCCTCTCAGAAGATCATGGAGTGGGGTTTTCTTGAGTCCTGAGCTCTTGTGGAAAACCCTACAGACAACCCATTCATCCTACAATAGTAACAAAACCATAGCCAGAGAAAGGCCTTTGTATTTAGTACCAGATTCGCTATGACACGAAAGCAAAAAAGCAAGCAGAAAAGGTAAAAGGAACTCCCTACCAACATAAAAGTGAAAATGGTAAAAGATTTAGAAGATGTGATGAAGAAGTAAGGGCCAAAATTTCCTTTTAGAAGCAAGCATAAAGGAAAAAAGAACAGGAGTAAAAAGAAATGCAACTCTTTATTGTAGTGCATGCAATACATACATACCCTTGCAGCTTTGGGAAGGCTATAGTAAGAGAATTTGCCTTCTAGTCTATATTCATGCATGACCCAATTCGTTTTCTCTCCTTTTGGGGCTCTCCCTTTGTAGAAAACAAGAGTCTTCTTCATTCCAACAAGACAGTTCTTTCCCTTGTAAATTTCTTTATCTTTTCCGGTCGCCTTCCAGTAACCGGCCTCAGTCGCACGATTTGTTCTCATACCAGTTGGATACTTCCTGTCTCTCTGGCAAAAGAAGTACCATTCTTTCTCTCCCATCTTTGCTTTCTCTGTTGCAACAAAAGCAAGAAATATAAAAGACCAGACGCGGAAGTTGATTTCAATGTCAAGTTCCGAGAGTTCATAGAGAAGAGAAATGTAAAGTAGACAAAGGAAAGGGTTGGGTTCATATTTTCTTCATCCCAAATAAAAGAGATAAATAACAAATTAGAAAGCTTACTGGGCATATCCCAAGGTTCACACTTGTTGAGATCAACTTCACCAATAGGAATTGCGCTGAAACTGCTGTTCATTACCTTGTCTGTCAGATAATGAGTTATGATCTCTTCATCTGTGGGATGAAACCGGAAGCCAGGTGGCAAATCGATGAGATCATCTCCTTTGTTGACCACAGTTGCCTCTTGCATCGTGAATTATACAAGCCAGAGAAATTCAAGCCAATATCTGAAATTCTGAAGCTGTATATGTAAGATTTAAAGAAAACAAAGCAAACCAAATAATCTCAACCACAAAGACAACACAGCCACAGGAAGCCGTATATGTACAAACAACAAGCAAAACAAAAAAGGGAAGGAAAAATGGGAAAGAAGAGGATTGATGATTAACTGCTTGCAGGAGAACTTGAAGATATAACTGTTACGAAAGTAGAGCAAAAGCAAAAAGGGAAGCTTAAATAGAGGATGTTGAGGAGAGAGCAGGCTGAGTAAGATCCGTGGACAGCAAGGAACTTGTGTTGAAGTATAGAGGAAGCCTCTGAAAGGGAGCTTTTAGTTTGTTTTCTTGTATCTCATCATATTATTATATATATGAACATTTACAATATATTCTTAATTAAAATAGTTTTGTAATTGTGTAGGGTGTTGTTTTCGTAGACTATATCTACCTGTTTGAAAATTAATATGAAACAAGAACTGGTAAAAGAAAGAGTTCTCGTGTCTACACGTCATCAGCTGGTTTTAGGCTTTTAATTAGAGGCGGTCCCAACTCCAAGGCTGCAAGTGTAGCTTTCACATTAAAAAAATATCAAGATAAGTCGTGTTATCTGCTTGTAAGTACCTAACCTTCTGAGAATTTTAGTGCAACCTTCTTTGGAGTTTTATCAGTTAATTCTCTGTTGATAACCATAGTCCATGTTGAGTTTATCTTCTTTCCCCCTCGTTTAAAATAGTTACTAGTCATCCATTTTGTCTTATGTATTGGGATTCCTTCGTCTAGGCTTAGCTTCGACTTTGTTAGCTTTACCCACTCAACACCTTGTCCAGGACCATATCTCGCACACCTCTTGTCATATAAAATAGAACATATAAGAATTATATTAGAAGTGGAATGACCAGGTCTACATATGCATCTTCTAATTGAAGCAGAGGGTTAATGTGGAGGGAATATAAAATGACTATCAAATTTTCCAAGTCATTGATAAGGAAAAGGGGAATACTGTAGAAATTTCGTAGGACTGGTCTAATTATTATTATTTTCATCAACTCGCCTGCCAGACTTCTCTCTGAGTCTTTTATAGGGCTATGCAAATAATAATTCTCACCAGCAACTCTCTCTTTCTTTTTTTCCCCCCATGAGGAGACATGCCATTCTATTGTTTTCTAGCAAGACTGTGACCAAAGACTTTGTATTTTTTGTATTATTGACTAACAGAAAACAATTTAAATGTAAAATGATAAGTTAACTTAAAACGCCCATTTTTAATATATAATGCTTGTAAATTGAAATTATAAGCTTTTAATTGGTCTAAAATCATACCAACACACGCAGTCCTTGATCACTAAGATATGTATTTTTACAATAATTTTTCTAAGTCAATCCAGAGTCCCTTTCATTTTTATTTCAATTCAATTCCTCTTAACTACAGGCAAGACTATTAGTTTTGGATAATTAAAAAAAAGAACTAAAGGAAAAGAAAAGTATATTTGTGAACATTCTAATAAATTTCAAGGCATGGAAGCATAATAGAAAATGAAAAAATGTTTTCCATGAGTTAGAAAGCCCGTTGGAAGAAACCGATTTACGAATTAACGCTATGATTATTGAAGACAAAAAAGTTAATTATGTATGTCGTAAGGATTTATAAAAATTCACCCAAGTTGTGTGATTTTAGTCAACTAATTAAATAATATAAAAAGTTGATATTTTTTTTCCTAATTTAAAATTATCCAATTTAAGAATGTGACAGTCATTGTATTTGATTTTGCAATTCACAAGAATGTTAAAGGATTATTCTATGACAACATCTTTGATACTTGGAATATTTTTTAGGTGAAACTACCTCACATATATACAACTTGCTCAGCTACTTTTGTATTTTTTTCTTCCTTTTGACCCTAGAGACATTCGTAAGTTAGCTTGAATGCTAACCAAGATGATGATGAAGCCCTCGATAGGCATCTTAAAAACTTGCAATTTGCTACATCTATACCAAGTAGGCCTATTCATTTACAACTAATGGATCACCTTGGACTGGATACATTTTCAAGAGTCAAAGCTTAATCGAATAAGAGATTAATATATTTCTAGTACTTTTTTTTTTGATTGGTTAAGCTTTTAATTATGTCCTTTCATTTTTCTAATTAATTTATGTTAAAATTGTAAAAAAATATATTTTTAACAGAAATTTTATGTGGTATCTTTTTTAGTCATACTTCTTTGACATAATAATAGCTAAAAATATAATAGTTAAAGAATTAAAATAAAATTATTAAATTAAAGATTAAAAATATAATTATCTGAGTTTAATATTTTTTATAGTTGAAAATGTTATACATTTTATGTTTAAAATATAATTTAAAATGTTTCCATTATCGATCTTACCAATCACTTTGATTTCTAAAGACCAAAAATTTATGTAGTCAAATCGAATGTAATTACATAATTGAACAATAAAGCCAACAATCATGTAAATTAATCAATTTGTAAGATGTTTTGCTTCACTAAGATACAATCAATTACTAGTTAACTTTTTTTTTTTTGGTTTTTTGGGAGTGAGTTGCTATTAAAATTTTACTGAATCCGAATCTCTCAAAGTTCGACGACAATTAAACATGTGGTGAAATTGCACCTATGACTCCAAACCAGAGGCAAGTAGGCATATCGGCGCCGACAAGCAGAAAAATATTGTTGAAGCACCAATGACCTTGTAACCCTCCAACAACAACTGTCTTAGATTTTGCATCGAACTTGTGCACTTCTTCTTCCTAACAAATCACAGTTAACTAACTCATTTCAACCTTACAACTATAATAAAATAGTTTCAAATAGTTTATTTGGTATATCGTATATGCACAGAGTTCCTTCCCGATATTGTTTATTATTATGAAGAATTGAGAGTAGGTGTAGGGACCAACCAAATCCTGTTCTATATATTGACATTCTCATTCTAATCTTTGCTGACTTGGATCTTACTTCCCAAATTACATCATTTTTGCTAAAGTGTTCATACTTATGTATAAGTTTCCATCTAATCACTATTTGCGATTTGATCAATAATTCATCAATAAATAGTTATACAATGCGTGTGTGTTTTTGTGTATAACGATGTATAATCGTAATCATAGATAAATCTTTTGTGTATAGACCAAACTAAACAATAATTGAATGGTGTATACGTACGTATAGCTTGTCACATATATACTCAAGAACAAATCAATCTATTGTTTGTAGGCGTTATAATGTACGGATTGATACCTTACTTATTTTGTTTATTATGGTATTGTAACGCAAGATATGGAATGGAATCCGGAAATAAAAACAATTATTCAGAAAGAGATAAGATTTTAATACAAAGTGTAACGTGTGGACACTTCAACATAAGTAAGAAGGGTTTAGAGAGTATTAACCCTAAACTCCATATGACGCAGACAAATTGAAAAAAAAATTGTCCAATTTCATGTATCTTCGAACTTGTTGACTTTTTTGGCTAAAAACGAAACTGCAAAGCAAAGAAGGCATACATCAATTTCGGGTGACGATTGGTGACAGTACAGTACACCTCAGATCAATCTCTTTCATGGCAAGATTTGGTTGGTCCACTCGTTGCATCATCAGGTTTATGCATTGCATAGGATCATCCCCGTTAAATTTGGGGCTGGTGGGGTTGTAATTGATCCACCTAGCTCTTGATTAGAGGCTGGCCTTCCCCTTCATTAGGTGAGAATTTCGTATGGGTTCAAGAAACAAAAATATTTATTCGGATTTGAATTGGGATTTTGTAGTTTTAATTACATAAAAGAAAAAGAAAAGGTAATATATAATGTATGTACCATGGATTAAATTCCCTTATATCTGTACCGAATTCAAATCTTAATTTGTTGATTGGATCTCTAGGAGCAGGTGCTGTATTTTTAATTGTCATCAATAGGAAATTGGTTTGTGCATTTTTATCACGTTAAATGTATTACAGGTACTCATTCAAATGAGGAAAGATGGGTTTAGAAGATATTTCTCTTTCTTGTTGATATGGGAGATCATTTTGAGTATGTAAATAAGCTTCTAAATATTGTATGTTATGCATGAATATTTGAGTCATGCAATATCGTTTTCATGACAATCTCATTTCAAACATGAACATAGCACATTAAAAGGAAGGATTAACATCTATCTCATTTGTTTTGTGATTCTATCACTATACTGGAAAATGAAATTTAACTGATTTCCTTTCTCCATGTAACGTGTAATTATATATATAGGTTCGATTGTATTTGCTTGGTATGATAAGTAAATACTTTATGTGGTTGAGTAGTCTAATCCTTGACACTTTGTTTCTAGAATCAAGATATATTTTACTCAAATATAAAGGAAAGGTTATCTTTTATTTATTTCTCCCATGAAAAGTAATTAACTTTCTTTTGATAAAAAACGTCAGTTTATACAAAATCAAAGCCATACAACATTCAAAACAATAATATGAAAAATGGATTAAGGTCGTCTACTTAATGCTAACGAAAACTTCCCTTTACTAGCTTTTTCTTTACATTCATATTCATCTACTTCTTTTCTAACCTACTCTAATGAGCATAGTGTACAGAAACCTAACTTTTAAGTTTGATCAACGAATAGTATATGGCGAAACAAAAGTGGTCCCGATATTTAGAATACATTTCACCTTAATCTGAGCCACTAGAGATGGTGACACTGATGTCATCTAACCTTGCTCACAAGTCACAGCTAGTATATATCAATAAAGTAGCATTATCTATACAACTTGGATTTTGACGTCACCAGCTATCTTGAACTTTAATCTTCTGAAGTAATTTTTTGATTTAGTTTGTAGACTTGGATCGTCAAGTATAGGATTAAGGTTAATTATGTCAGTAATCTATATGATTCCACTTGGCCCCTTCCACCTCTATTGTTTCATAGGTAGCGACCGTTGGTCACTTTTGAGACAGACAAATATTATAACTAGATAACCAAAGCATGGCACATGGACCCCATGTTCTTGCTAATTCCTCCAGAGTACCCCGTCCTTATACAAGAATATGCCCATTAAAGATTCATACCAATAATTTGGATAGATGAATTATGATTTCATAATCATTAGAAGGTGTTGCACGTAACTGCTAAATATGATCAGATTAATTAAAGGACTACCACGAAGAAGAAGCAGCATACATAAGAATCGATATTATGTGGCAGGTATGTCTCTTTCCGGTTTTTATCAAGGCAGCAAGAAAGGGAAGCTACATTGTTTTGATAGTTACCACCGCAGCTAATAGTTGAAATTATACTAATCTATTAGGTTAATTGTGAAACTTCTTAATTATATATGTATTTTTAATGAAAAGATCATTATCTATATGTAAACGGCTCTTTTATTTGACATTTGAGAGAAAGTAGTTTAGTCTCCGGCTACATAAGAAGACTCTAATAATTGTTTCTTGTAACCAATTGAGTCGACTTTGTAACATTTGAGACGTTAATAAATAAAGAAACAATCATTTAATTTTTTGTATTGACAATTTTATTACACGACTTTCAAAGAGAAAATTTAGGATTTCCACCAAATTCACTTCTAGACATCCTCATATTCAACGAAGAGGGCGTGCTTTAACTATTAATTTATGTTTTCTATTGTCCTTGGCTTTATGTCCTTAATGTAGCATAGCCATAGAGAAATAATACAAGGTAGGTTCCATTAGTTTGGGGGGAGATGCCAATCATTCTATTAAGAAGCATTTAAAATAGGTGCAATTGCGATAGTGACACTGATCTTTTTGGCGGTTTAAGCAGTCACGCATCCTTCATAATACTACAAAACAGGAGAAAACTAGATAACCTTGGAATATACTGCCGAGTTCCTGGACAAATGAAGAAACCGGGCTTCTTGCCACGAATTATGACCGGTCAAAAGAGGAAACTTGATAGATATTAACTACCACGAACCGATGAAATAATTAGAAATGAAAATCGTTAGATTTGAGTTTTTAATTTTTAATTTTAAAAATTACAAAAATTTAAACTTAATTAATCGAATTCAGATAAATAAATTTTAATTCTAAAATTTATTTAAATTTTGACTATATTCCGAAAAATTAATCTTGAAATGTAGATTATAATGTTCATTTTTACTTTAAATCAGAATTTCATAAAAATAAAAAAGGATAATATACAAATACCCAAAGATCTACTCAGACCTAGGCCCAAAAGAGGACGTTGGTGGGCTGGAGCTTAAGAAATGTCTAAGAAGCTTGCAATAAAAGCTAAGCGTGAACGACCAGACTAACTTTTGTTAGTCCACGAAAGAACATTGGTGCACCCCTGCCCCCAAAGTTCGATCCGAAGAGCCTGAATTTCTTTTTTGGAATTTAAATTGTTGTGTTACGATTTTTTTGTCATCCCTAGAAATGACCGGAACGTTTGGTGGGATCCACATCCAGTTCGAGAAAACTCCAGGGAGTATAAAATAAGAGCAAAGTTCATGAAAGAGCAACGGTGCATTCTTTAAGAGTTGAAGCCCTTTATGGAAACTTCCTACTGTTTTGTCAAGTAAAACTAGATACATACATCAATCTTTCTGAATGTCCATAAAGAATTCACAAGACTAGAGACTTTATGAACAAGTTGCTCTACTAACTGTGAATTCTCTTAAGCAAAGCTGCGGTAAATCAGTCACATACTACAAGGAGAGATAAATTCCGAAAACTACGCGATTGCACACCTTTTAAGAAGATGCTGACATATGTGGCAGACCGACCTAACTGGATGGACCCTAGGGGATTATTCCTTCCACCTATCATCGACAGCAAAATAACACAATGGTAGGACCAAATATTGAGAACCAGATCTTCCGTAGTTAGTAGTTATTACACTTTACTAACTCTATTCCACGCGACTCATTCATACAAATATATAAAACTCATGTGAGACTCAGATAAATGTACGCATGAGATCGCATTTAGTACAGAATAATTAGTATAAAAGATCTCATCCCTAAATAGAACCAAATCTTCTGTACCTACTATTATGTACCAACTCTACTTTACGCGATTTCATCCTTACAAATACGTGGAACCCATGTGAGACTCAGATAAATGTATGTATGGTATCGCGTAGAACAAAATTAGTACAAGATAATAGGTATAGAAGATCTCATCCTTAAATAGAACCAGATCTTCTGTACCCATTATTCTATACCAACTCTCTGTTCACGCAATTTCGTGCATACACAAGGCAAAAAGTACAACGGGACCTAGTTTGGTGGTTCATGAAATCACTGTGTATGTTAAATCACGGTAGGTAATGGATATTGGATAAAGGAGCTAGATGATTCATGATTATGTAGACAATTTCATGTTTTCCGTGGGGGTTTCACTAAAAATCCCAACAATACTATCACAAAATACATATTTATATACACATATAAGTTCTTCAGAGTTCACCGCATAGGTTTGAGAAAGCTAACAATTAACATAAGATTACAGAATACTTATCACAGATGCATAGAGAGAGAGAGACGCAAACACACGCGCGTATACATTATATAGCTTTTACCTAAGTACATAAATAGGTAGGAGCTATTAGCCAACGTAAAGTCTCAGCCACGCCGTAGGAGTCCCAAGTCCAGTGCACAAAAACGCACAAACCAAACATAAGGAAACAACAAAAACTCCCAAGTTTTAATTAGATAAGCGGATATGGCTTCAAGCAAAGGAAGCATGATTCTCTGTACTTCCTGCATTTGTTTACCAGATGAGTATCAGGAGTGAGCAAATTTTAAAAATTGATAGCTCCAAAGCTCAAAGAATCACGTTTTATCTGGTTACTCGTGGAGTTCCAAGAAAGGAAAAATCAAGAGTCAATTTAAGAAAAATGTAATATGCATTGGAAGTTCAACTCCTTTATCTGGATTATTAAAGACTTACAATTTGGAACGATTTTCCATCGCTGGTTATCTCCTTTGTTCCATTTCCAAAGCACAATTATGGTGCCTTCATGGACACCACCAGAATGCTTATCACCATGAAAAGCATCAACATTCAGGTGAATGTTATTAACCATTCTTATAGCCCTGTAACCATCACCCAAGTCCTTGCTCTCAGTCCATAATAGAGACTCGTCCAGATAATCTGGATTATAGCGAACAAGTTGCACCTGCAGAAAACATTTCTTAGAAATCCTATATGCACCCGAAGCTTATGGTTGATTCACAGAAAAGGAGAGGGTTATCGTAAAGTCCACAGTACATGCAATTATTAAAAGCTCTTCACTTTTTTTGTTTACTTGTAACAGCAATGACCAGCTAGATTACCTATGCACACACAATGTCTACAGCACTTCATCCTGGATGCAAAATCGAAAAGACCTATCATTGACAATGTCTACAGCACTTCATCCTGGATGCAAAATCGAAAAGACCTATCATTCATTTGCCTCATGTACGTAATCAGTTCATTTAATCTGGGGGACAATTTGTCTGTTGAATTGGAGACGTACAGTTCGATCCAAGTCCATGACTGTTCTGATGATCTTGGGCGTAAGAACATCTCTGTCTTCACACACATCAAACCTGGTGATGTTCATTCTGGGTTTGCTAATGCCAGTATTTGATGTTGATTGGGTAAGGAAATAGGAGATGGGTAGAAATGTCATTGGTGCACATCTCCAAAACCAAGAGTTTCAACCACTTGTATGAGATACAGAATCAAATTCAAACTCTTAACGGTTTATCCTCGTATCGTAAGCTAAGATGTCCCAGGTTTCAACCTAACCAACCAGTCTTTATCAACGTCTATTGGTCAGGTGCGTAATTCACTTCAATGAGGATAAAAGGAGATCGTTAATCGATTATATGACTTGAATTCTTATTGCTTGGTTCTATCAGCTTGACATCTAAATTTGGAATGGGACGTTTTATGGATCTAAAACAAACAGATTTTAATAATGTGACGGAATTCTTACCGGGTGAGTGTCTCCAATGGAATGTTTTATGGCCTCTCCAGTGACTTTATTAACCAAGGAAAAACAAGGGCATCCTTCTTCGTCCTTCACTCTTGTGCTGTACTTCTCATCTTTGCACCATTTCTACAAGAACAATCACAAATCAGCCTCCAGAGGACAATCACAAATCAACCCAGAAAATTAACCCGTACAAAGCAGACAGATCAATCAGGTAGTCAAAATCTTTAAAGTGGGTAAAGATTTTTAAACAAGAAGTCATCAAATTTACGCAATAACTTAACCAGAAGGTCTGACATAAACTCACTTGGAAGTCATCAGACGGATCGGATGGGGCGAGAATCACTTTCCCATCTCTGATAGTTAGGCTAAAATTGGGATCGGCCTTAGAATAAATCCTGACAGTGGGTTTATTAGACAGACCAGTCCCAGAGTCAGAGCCATATGGATGGTGTCCAAAAGATGGCAGATGAGGCTGGAAAGAATGGTGGGTCTCGTGCTGCTCATGAGAAACATGGATCACACCAACCCTTGGCGGAGGTGGGGCACCATACTCAACCTCTTCGACATACGGTGTCGGTATTGGTGGAGGTGGCGGCGGCGGCGCAAAGTTCTCATCTTGATAGTATCCAGCTGGGGGAGGAACAAACTCAGATTGCGGGCGATAGGGTGGAGGTTGATCAAGATGGAAGGTGCCTGGAGGTGGGTAGTACTCCCTTTTCCGTTCCTCCTCGTAATCGTCGTCTCCTCTGTGGTGGTGATGGTGGTGGGTGTGGCGGTTGTGAGGGAACTCCATGGTTGGGAGAAAGGACTGTACAATGTTGTTTTGATAGATGAGTCAGTTATTTGACTTGGGACTATGTAGCGAGAACGGGCACATACAAGAAAGGAAAATGCCGCTTTTTGGTATCTACTGGGGGTTGCAGTTGGCAGCTGCACATACCTTCATCATTAAGAAATAACATTATTAACTAATAGAACATACAAAAATATGATAAGATTACAGCATTGACTTGTAACATTAATATGATTTCTTGTTATATTATTATTATTCTTAATTACAGATTTATCATGCCAAGATTTGATACATTTTAAAATGGTGGCCACTACTCAAGAAAAGCTCAAATTCTATAGGTTTTACACTTTATAAAATAATTCGGTTTATGTTTTAAGTTTAAATGCTAAACAGATTCCAATAACTCATCAATCTACACGTATAAAAGATTTTATAAAGTGAATAATATTTGCATATTATTTTGATAAAAAAATTTATTTCATGTTTGTTTGGAATGAATAGGGAACTTTTTCCTTTGTTTACATATATTTTGTAAATATAAAAAAATTAATGATTAATCTTATTTGATATAATAAGTAAAATTTTAATAATCTTATTTTTATATAAATAATTTTTAGAATTTATTCAATATGTCAATACAATTGCTAAGAGTTGAATAAATATATAAAATTAAGTTATCACATAAAATATGGTAGTATAAAAATTTTGATAGTCTTTTAAAATATAATGTTAATTTACATATAAAAATCAATTTAAAAGGAAATTAAATTCGCACAAGGTTAATTTATTTAATCATTAATTTCATAATCTTTTGACAAATACATATGTATGACTATTTTTATAAATCTTTTGTTGATAATTTTGGCAAAAATCATATCCTAGGCTAATACCCTATCCATAAAGAAATCCTAATTTATTATAAAAAAAGTAAGGATGGTAATAGATCGGGTCAAACCCGAGCTTCAAGTCCGGAAGCCCAAGCTCAAGCTTTAGCTCGATTTATTAATTTTAAAAATGTTCAAAAAAGAACGTCATTTTGTCGATAAAGTCCTAGGTCAGCTCGGTCAACTTGGACCTGGTTTGTTGAATTTGGGCTAAGAAATTGTCATGCCTTAAAAAAAAAGGAAGAGATAAAAGGGAGCTACACCTCCTTTAAGGAATCGAAATTAACGAAAGAACAAAATAACGAAATATGAGATGCTCACAGCTTGCGGTTGAAACTGGCAAAGGCTCAACAATTTAGAGGAGGAAACCAGCAAGTGTTTTAAAGATAAATTGAATAACTAATAGGACAACAAAAGTAATTGGGAAGCATACATAATTTCTTGTTCTATGTCCTATCTGTTTTTATCTTAGAAATAGTTAATATAGTTCTAAGATAAATAAGCATAAAATAATTATGATAGTCCTCATTACCATGTAGGGATTATGATCTTCAGTTATGAGATTCAAATTCATAACCTTGAAAAAGTGCATAAGCAGGTTTATCGTATATCCTCTTTGCAACATCCCACTACTATAGGTTATGTTCCTGAAAGTTTGGGTATGTATCCTATAGTAGTAGGATGTTGCATTTTTGGTATCAGAGCATGGTTTGACATCTTTAGGGGCAAATATGAGTTGAGATATGACAATTAGTGAGATATTCCGATAGTGTTCTCTCCTGTTCCTGAGTTCGCTCAGATGCCTCCGAGAATTCCCGTGAGGCGAGAAAGAAGATATGATAAGATGAGAAAATAAGGGGCTGTGGACTTTTACGGAAGTACAGACCCGGCTGAAGCAGAAGGGTGGCTTGAGCTAACTGAAAGAGTATTTGACCAGATGGACTGTGAGGTAGATGAGAAATTCGACTATGCTGTCTCACTCCTGCAAGGTCCCGGATATCAGTGGTGGAAAATCGTTTCGGTCAGTGCCACCAGACCCTGTAGTTTGACCTAGGAGGATTTCCTGAGAGTGTTCCGAAAGAACTACATGCCGAAGATTTATATGAATCGGAAAATGAAAGAATTTTTAAACGTGAAATAAGGCAGACTCACAGTGGAAAAGCTAATGTTGTAGCTGATGCATTGAGTAGGAAATCATATAGTAGTGTGGCACAAGTACAGTTATTGAGGTTACCGAGCTTAGTTTAGTTGAGAGAAATTGAATGTTGAATTAAATTTGGAGCAAAATGATACATTGATAGTTACCTTGAAGTTGAGAACTGTTTTGGTCGAAAGAATCAAAGAAGCTCATAGCAGAGATCCAGATTTAGTGAAGTTAATTGAGAAGTTGAAAGTGAATCCAGATTCTGAGTTTGAAGTGAGAGATGA
>JANQBM010000002.1:9216224-9227183 GCA_025594535.1 Erythroxylum domingense | reverse complement strand
GTGGTTAATTTTTCCTTAGCCGACTCATGTTAGCATTCATTGTATTGTCGCAATTGTAATATAAAATAACAATGCAACGACATTGAAAATAAATATAACATAGGGAAGCTTTGTTGCTACCATTCTTTCTAATTCATTGAGATACCCAACTTTAAATCCAGTATCAGTATTGTACGGTCCCACATTATGCAAATCAACCATGTAGGAAACTAGGACAACATCCTCATCATAACTCCACTTTCTTTTTGTTTCTTTTGAACTTTGAGCGACAATAGTTGAGGAGGAATTCATCGACATACTTATCTATCAAGTTAAAGCAATATTGATAAATAAAAAAATAAGCATCATAATAAAAGAAAAATAAAAACATTCATAAAATAAAATAGTTCCAATTCTAGGTAAACAATGTTTTTTTTGGAAAGAAAACTCATTGACTGGAGAGGAGAGTACTAAACCATTGTGTTGAATAGACACATGAACATAAATCAAGAATACAAAACCAAACAACTCAATTCTCAATCAATAAAAAAGCAAGAAATGTGATGTATATTCTATCTTGTTGCGTGAAATACAAGTGAACACTATTTCTATCTCCTATAACCTAGGTCGAGACTAACACCACATTAGCAATCAACAAATCAAAAGCATAAAACCTCTTGGTCCGTTTATCCATCATGTCTCTCAACTTTCTTACTCAAAATTTCTCATCATTTTATTTGTTTTGTTGCCAACTCATTTCAGGTATGTGAAATCTGATGCTGCTTTGATTAACAAGACTTGTAAGAGTACCCCAAACTACAAGAAGTGTGTTTCTATTATTAACACTAACCCTGGAGCCTCAAAAGCCGACATTACAGGTTTAGCAATCATAGTGCTCAATGCTGTTGACACTAAATCATATGCAGTAATGGATTTCCTAGATTCGCAAGAACCAAAAACTCCAGCTTGGAACCATGCTTGCAGTTCTTGTAATGATAATTATTATGCCATAATAAATGTGGTTGTATTACAAGGGTAGCATTGTATAAAGGTTAACCTATGTTTGCTCAAACCAACATGAACGATGCAGAGACTAACACCAATTCTTTTGATCATGTGAATTCAACAACAAATCTCCTATGAACACTTATAATAAAAACGTTCATGATACTGCTGCTATAGCTGCAACCATTATCTAGCTTTTGCTTTAATCCTTTAATTACTCCTTGTTCTAGCTTATTTCTGCTTATAATTAAACAATTAATAAAGCTTGATTTATTTAGTTTCTTTCTACTAGACATGCACATATTCATGAACATAGGTAAAACATAAGCTATAGCATGAAGACATCATCTTCAAAATTTCGTGGTTTCTTTCACGATTGAATGAAACGAAGAGCAAACATTTATCTTGACTACATAGCAAATAAGTAAGCACATGAAGAAGTTTTATTGGCAGGAAGATAATTTTGTCCATAAATATATGAAATGCTACCCAATGCAATAATCACCAAACAGCCCATTCAAACAACTATAAAAAAAAAATTTTACTTCGAGTCCGGCTGTGCTTAACAATGATTTACCCCATGTTCTTGATATATTTGAACATGGGGTAATAATTTTGAAACTCAAAAGTGTTATTGCCTGGAAGATAATTTTGTCCATAAATAAATGAAATGGTTTATTATGTAAGAAGTATCAGAAAATCAACAATGTGTCTAGCTTTGGCTTTGGTTCCCTGCCATTTTTCTAAAGCCTGTTATCATTTATAATCTCCAAATATGCAAACTAAAAAGTAGAAGATGGAGAAAAGGAAGGGTCGTACATTTGATAAACCTCCAGAAAATAGTGTGAAAGAGAAATCTGATCTCTGGTTAATCAGCCGAAGCCTCAATGATCCTTTTCTTGTATCTTTGTATGAAGAACTACTATAGCAATATTGATACTGCAACAGAGCAATGAGTTTATCACGTAACTTTCAACCAAAATTTAGTTTATCATGTCACTTTCTAATAATGAGTTCAAAATTGCAGCAGAAGCTCCTAAAGTGTGACAAACATTAGCCAACACAGCTGAATTTTTCCTATTGCGTATAAAATAATTTTGATCAACATTTAAAAATTATTTATACTTTGTGTATAAGATTAGACAAACAATTAAAAACATTACACAAACAATTGGAGCTTTCTTCGAGCCAAGCAAGCACACATTTTCCAATACACGTGCATATTCACAATTCAATTTTCATTTCTATAAACAATTAAAATATTTGAATCTATTATCTGTTAATGAGTAAGTTGACTCTCGAAAACCGACTGTTCTTCAATTCAACCCAAGGTGATCGTGAAAAGGTGATTCCTTACAAGAACAGATAGATTACAGGTGAAGTAACTTAAAACAAAACTAAAAATCTTCACAAAACTTGGAGGTTTCTAGGAGAAGAACTAGTAAAATACGAAACTAGATTCGAAAAATAGAGAAAACCCAGACAAAATCAAACAAACAGATAATAATAGAATCCCGAAAATGTTATGCAACCAAGACAAGGTCAAGGAAGAAAGGAAAAAAAATAGGAAATGAAAATCAAACTGAAATTCAAAACCCAATTCTCGGTTTCTCAAAATCAAATTTCCGAAATGCCCCCCCCCCCCACTTCACTTCACCTTATTACTCACAAAAAGCTCATCAACATAAAAAAACTCCTCAATCTATATGCATACACATACCAAAGTTTTCCAAAAATGTTAAATCAGAGCTAACCCAAAAAGCCCATATCAAAGAAACAGATGGAAGGCTTAGAAAAATAATCAAGCGTGAAAATTTGTCAAATCCTAGAACCCAGGTCAAGAAATGCGCAGGAAACCAACGAAACGTCCAAAATGAAACATCCTTCAACAATAAATCCGACACTCCCTCTTCAAAGACGATGATGAATGTATATATATATGTATATATATATCCCATTCATTTTTCATCATTATCCAACTAAATCAAAAAGCTATAATGAAAGATGATAAACACCTACCTCTTAGGTTTGAAGATAAAGAGACGCCCGCTTCATTCTTCTATGCGTGAGGTGAGATGTTGTGACTGATCCAGAGATGAGGTGAGAGACTATGTGACTGATCCATAGAGGAGGTGAGATGCTACTTGACTAATCCAGAGGTCTCAAAGGCTATGGGTTGTCCAAGAGAAAGAAGGATATTCCGAGTCTGCGTCGAATACGTAAAGAGGGGTGGTTTGCTTTGGCTATTCTTTAATGTAAGGAATAGGTAATGTTTAAGAATGTTTATTCCGTGGGTCATTTTAAACCAAACAAAATAATAGCTATTAGGTAGGAATAGAAGGGTAATAGAAATTCTATTACACTCAACCAAACATCACGTTAGAATTATAAAAGAAAACATTAACAAGTATTCTTCTTTGTTGTCTGGTGGCTGGGGTGTTTGGCTTTTACGCAACAACTAGAGTTTAATTCTCAGCAATACACATTATGCTTATTTTCCTCCTAATATTTATTTAAACAGATTTGGATATTATCTAGAGACTAGACAATAGACTTGTTGTACAATTCAACAACCAAGCTTTAATGTGTAATTAAAAATAATGAAAAAATCCTCCATAATATGAGAACTTTTATGAGAATGATCGATGCATAAAAATGTGGTAGTTATAATAAAAATAATCTTTCTTTATTTTTTTGGTAGAAATCATTAGTAATGAATAATCACAAAACCCTATCAATCATTAAATATTTGGCAATAATCATTAAACAATCATAATAAAATAGATGAACAAATTATTCATGCAAAACACATGCTCTAATACCACATATAAAAAGCATGATCTTTATAATATAAATCAAAATTGACATTCATAACTTTAGGATCTTAAATAAGCAATGGTTAAAAATCATAAGAATGTAATATTGCATACCTGAAGTGGAAGATGCCATTGTTGAAAAGAGGTTGAGAAACTTCACCGCGTTCTTGATTAAACTTGGTATCTCTCTTTTGACTCTCTTGTGATTACAAAAACTTGATGTAAAACGATCTGTAACCCTAATTAGTAGAGAGAAAAAACCAATTTATATATCCATGATCTTTAATATTATACGTCCATTAAATGACCAAAATAGACAATTATGATTTATTCCACTATTAATTGGGCCACATTCTAACATTCTCCCACTTGACTCGATACTTCAAGCTTTAGTTTAATAGTGTAAACATTAGGTGTGCATTAATAAATCTCTTAATATCTTTATAATTTACGTCATCACAATAAATCATATAATGTGGGTCATGGAGATCATACACTTCAACATCGTATACTTTCTTCTATATACCACAACACTAGTAATATATCAAGTCAGGCAACATAAGTGATATATAAATATCATAAAGGTCTACATTAATGTCTTATAGACAATTTTATTTCTTATTTAATAATACTTGCATATGCACATTCATAATAAGAAAATTGCCAAGAAGAAATTTTATTAAGGTCAAGAGTGTCAAAAAGTCATCAAAAACAGTCATCAATATAACCAAGGCCCATTCTTTGAAAATGTTCCTTAAATATTATTAATGGAAGGCCTTTAGTTAAGGGATCTGCAATAATAAGATCGATCTTAATATGTTTAACAGAAACTCGTTATTTTTTAATTTCCTTCTTTACGGTAAAATATTTCAACTCCATATCGTTAGCACCTCTATAATACTTGTCATTCTTAAAGAAGAAATTGTTGTAGAATTGTCATAACAAATTTTTAGCAAGTTAATAATGGTGTCGATAACCTTAAGTTCTGAAACAAAGTTTTGCAGCCATAAGGCATAAATTGGGGCTTCAAAATAAGCTACAAATTCTACTTTTATAGTAAATGAAACAATGACAGATTGTTTAACACGTTTTCATGAAATTACTCCTTATACTAAAAGAAATAAATAGCCATACATTGATTTTCTACTGTCAATGCATCCAGTAAAATCTGAATCTAAATATCCAATTATTTTTAATGGATTTGATCTTTAATACATAATCATGTAGTCCTTTGTTCCTTGAAGATACCTTAAGACTTTCTTTGCAACTTTTCAATGGTCTAAATTAGGACTACTCTAATATCTGCCTAGCATTCTAATCATGAAGCTAATATCAACTATCATACATATTTGCAAATATATTAGACTGCTAATAATAAAAGCATATAGAATAGATTCCATTTGCCTACATTCCACATCATTCTTTGGAAATTGCATGAGACTAATTTATCCCCTTTGTATATTGGGACAATCCCTGCTAAACATTTGTTCATATTAAATCTCTCCAGAATTCTTTCGATGAAGTCTTTTTTAGATAAGCTTACTAGTTCTTGTGATCTATTTTAGAATATTGAAATTCCTATCACATAGAATGCCTCTCCTATATCTTTCATTTAAAAATTCTTAAGGAGAAAATCTTTAGTCTTACATACTATGTCCAAATCATTAGCAGTGAGTAGAATATCATCAATATATAGAACTAGAAATATAAACTTACTCCCACTAATATTTCAGTAGATACAATAATCAAAAATATTTTCTTGAAAACCAAAGATGTTATGGTATCATTAAACTCAATATACCACTGTTGGGAAGCTTGTTTAAGTCTATATATTGCTTTCTTAAGTTTACAAACCATATCACCCTTTCCTTTAATGGAAAAATCATCAAGTTGATCCATATAAACTTCCTCCTCAAGATCACCATTCAAAAAGGCAATTTTCACATTCAATTAATGTAGCTCTAAATCAAATTGAGCCATAGTCATGATTATTCTCAATGAATCTTTCTGTAAGACAAGTGAAAAAGACCCATTTTCCATTTGAGTCATAATTAGTCTTTAGAGATCCATTGACATCTGATTCACTTAGATCCTTCTAACAAATCAACAATGTCTCAAACATTATTTTTTGCCATTAAATTTAACTCATCTTTTATAACATCAATCTATTTATCATAATCGACACTTTCTATAGCTTATGAAAATGAAACAGGATCATTATTAATGTCATTATCAAATTCTGAGTCTTGCAAATAAATAACATATACATCGAGAATAGTTGTTCTCCTTATTCTTACAAGTTTATTCAAAGCTGTTCTAGGTGGGTCATTGAAATTAATTGACTGTAAGTTAGTTTCTTTATGAGGTGCTATTTTATCCAAAGTTTTCCCAAAATTAGTTTTTTCTTCTAATAGTGGGCTAATATTTGGTATAAATTTGGATACTTGAACATTTATGATAATGGAACATCAACTCTTATTTCACTAGTATCCATAACTCGTTTTTCATTGCTCTAACTAACTTCACCATTTTTAATGAACATTAGATTAGTTGTTTCAATAATTCTTTGACTATTTTTTGGATTGTAAAACCTATAACATTTAGATTTCTCCAAGTAACCAATAAAGTAACCACTAACTATTTGAGAATCTAATTTCTTTTCTTGTGGATTATAAATTTGTGCTTTTGCTGGACAACGCTAAACATGTACGTACCTCAAACTATGTTTGCTTTTAGTCTACAATTCAAAAGAATTTTTAGGTACTACCTTACTAGAAATCCTATTTAGCAAATACATAGCAGTTTTAAGTGAATGCATCCACAAGGTTTTGGGTGGTAATGAAGAATTACTCATCATACTTATAACCATATCCACAAATATCCTATTACGCCTTTCTGCCACACCATTTTGTTTAGATGTGTCTGGAATAGTATAATGTGCACATATACCATGTTTCTCGAGAAACTTTCCAAATAGACCTAGACATTGTCCTGATTCATCAAAATTTTCATCATATTAATTAACTTTATCAGATTTTGCAATTTTTACTTTTTTATCTAATTACCTTTCAACCTCCTTTAGAAACACCTCAAGGGTGCCTACAACTTTAGATTATTCATTAAGCAAATAAACATATCCATAATGTGAAAAATCATCTATAAAGGTGATAAAATAATTTTGTCCACTAAAAGATGGAGTGCCAAAAGGTCCACGCATATTGGTTTGTATAGTTTCAAAGAGCGAGTAATTCTTGTGGCTCCTTTCTTACTATGTTTGGTTTGCTTTCCCTTAATTCAGTCCATAAATACATCAAGATTAGTAAAATCTAAATTTAAAGTAATTCCATTCTTACTAATCTTTCTTTACCATTCTTTACTAATCTTTCTTTAGATATATGACTCAAACATTTATGCCACAAGTAAGCTGAATTATTATTCATTATATTATGTTTAGTTCTAATGGTATGATAAATAGGAAATAGGGATTTAGAAAAATCAACATCAAGTTCTAATTTATATAAACACCCATCATAATTTCACGACCAATAATAGAATTATGTTTAAATAAACAAAAAAAACTTCACCAAACTTAAAAGTAAACTCACTTTCATCAAGTTTAGAAATAGAAATTAAGTTTCTAAAAATTGAAGGTACATAGAGAGTTTGTATTAGATCTAGGCAATAACCAATATCTAATATTATACGATAAATCCCTACACCTCCAACTGGGACCTTCTTATAGTTTAAATATAAATCTCTCAATTGAGTTTATGGTTTGAATTGTAAGGAATTTTTGCATAATATTATAAAAATAAGTAGTAGGACTATAATCAAGCCATCAAGTATTAGAAGGAACTTCAGTTAAGTTTAGTTTGGAATATACAAAAAGGTTATATGTACCTTAATTTTCAAACCAAGCCTTACATTTCAAACAATGTTTTTGATAGTGTCCCCCTTTCTTACATAAATGACAGTTATTTGTCTTTTGTTCCTTCTTATCAACATTAGTGGTAACCTGTGTCACTTTAACGAGCACTTTTTTCTTAAATTTCTTAGCCTTTGGCTTATGAATCTTGCTAGCTCCTTGACATATAAGGTTAATTAAATGAACCCCTTGATTCTTTAGCCTTGTTTTCTCCGAAATAAACCTATTAGACAATTCATTAACATTCCCTTCGTCATTTATAGTGTTGTAGTTAATTTGAAAAGGTTCTATAAAGAGGTTACGAGTACATAATGAATTGTATTAAGAAGGAGACATTAACTGTTATATCCGGGGTCTTTAATTTTGCTGCAATATTTTTCATCTCTAGGATATGTTACTGCATGTTTCACAATCCATCAAACTTCATGGTTATGAGTTCAGCCATTAGAGTCCCAGTAAGAGACTTATCCACAGAATGAAAATGCTCTTCCAAAAATTTAAGATATTCTTTAGCACTTTTAGTTTTTGAAATAGTGGTTTTAATATTGATTACAATAGCCATTCGCACGAAATTAAGACATAATTTGTTATACCTCTCTCATGCTTTATAGTTTGTTTTCTCAATCTGACTGCTCGTATCCATAATACCAGTAGGTTTTTTTTCCAATAATGCTAAATTAAGATCCGAAACACCTAAATAAAAATTGACTTGTTTTCACTATTCAAAGAAGTTCAAAATATTAAACACAGTAACAGAAGAAGCATGTTAATGAAGAAATATAGCTACAAATACATAAATGTTCAATAATTTATCTGATTTAAATAATTACATATTTAGAACATACTGTAAGTTTTCTTTTGGCAAATTCAACAATATATTATCATAATTTTAATGTTATACAAGCTTTATCAGTAACAAATAAAAGCTCATCAAATACAATTAATATCTTTGGATATATAACATACTTGACAAGCCAATAGTGATTTTCCTCTATTATGCTTATTAGTCGTAGAGTATTAATTTATATTTGGGAAAATTTTAAATTTTTTCAACTCATAAACATTATTTATTCATATGATTAGTTCAATAATAAGCATTAATATTTTATGAATAAATGACTATTTATATATGATAAAATTTCATTTAATTAATTTGGTCATTTTGATGAATAACAAATTATCCTTTTACAATATAATGTATAATTTAACAAATAACATAAATTTTTAAATTTCAATAATAATAAACATAAATCTAACATGAAATCATTAATAAAATTAATAGAATAAATAACATTAGAATAAAATAAAAATGTCATTAAATTATGGAAATAGAAAAATAAAAGAATAATGTTTCCAATGGTTAGGATGCTAGATTTTCACCTAAGACACTTAAGTTGGTTCCTGATCAGAATTTTATGATTAGTTTTCTCTTTTAGAAAGTCTACTTCACTTAGAATCATGAAGAAAACATTAGAAAGTATTTTTTGTTGTTGTCTGGTGGTTGGGGTATTTGACTTCACCCAACAACATGACAAGAAAATTACAAATTATTAATAGAATATTATCGATAGACCAAATTCTATAAATTTAATTCTGTCGGTAAATTTGTAGGGAAAATTGTATACTATGACGGGAAAAAATTTCGTCGATAAATGTGGAGGGAATTTATTCGTACAATTCTTCCGATAGAATTTAGCGATGGAATCGTTCCGTCAATAAATGAAAATGACGTTGTTTACATTTAAAGTTAAACGACGACGTTTCATCTAGGAAAAAAATAAACACCCGAAGCCCCCACCCTTGTCGTTCATTTTTGTTTTTATCTTCTTCTCCGTTGGTCCTCTCTGTTGCGCACGTTGTCTTCTTCCATCTACTCATCTTCGTTCATTCTTCTACCAACTGCTTTCATTGTCTTGACTTTTCCATCTCTAGGTTAGTTGTCCACTTGCTGCTTTTGGGTTAATTTTTTTGTCTTCAATTTTTGTATATGAATCGACATTGTATGTTCAATGTGTTGGTGTTACTGTGGATTTAGTTTTGAGGGTTTATTTGGGTTGTTAATGGGTCATTGTTTGTTGTTGTGCGGTTATGTTGGTGAATAATGGAAGAAGACAGTAGTTTTGAAACAAAGTAAGGATGAAGTTCAATAGGGGATGAAAGTTCTGTAAGAATCATTTAGTGGTTCATGGATTAAAGGAACGTCCACCACGTCTTTCTTTGCCATTAATTCTATAAACTTCTTATCCTCAGCTTATTCTTAATTTTGTACTATAAATGCCATTGTAATGTAAGCATGGAGCAAGTGGGAACAGAGATACGTAGGTCATTGAAGAAGACTGACAAACATAACATATGCAGTGGTCCTTTACGTGAGTTGGTGACAAGATAAAAAGACCAAACAACACACTATATGGAATTTCCTTAACTTCTTCATTGTTTTGGATTTTCAGGAATACCTATTTGGATCCATGACTTTTAATCTTTTTGGTAATCTTCATGTTTTAAGCAACCTGTCTGTGTGTGTTGGTGTTACTGTATCGTTAAAGGGCACATAGTCATATAAAGTCGTCTAAAAGATTATAATCTTTTTAAGATGTGACCTAGATGGTTTCGAATACCTTTTGAGCAATCTCAAATCCAAAACCAATAACAAGTGATTATTACAAATGTCGTAAAAAGGGGTTTGTGTTCGTAACTTTCTAAAAAAAATGGCAATGGAAAGTATAAATAGAGATAGTGGAGATCTACTCTTTGGTAGGCTATAGGTACGAAGAGCAAGATCATGTTCATATAGAAATGGTATATAAACAAAGTAGGGATGAATTTCACGGAATTTTAAGTTGATATAATAGAGTATTATAGTTTTGCAACTCATTGGGTCAATATATTTTCTAATGATTGGTATATAAGAAATTTTAATTTTTAAGTCACTTAAGTCATCCCAATTTGATGGTTTGAGAGTCTTCTTCCTATCCCCATTCTCCTTTTTTTGGTGATAGTCAACTAAGCTTAGGAAGTGTTGTTGGACCCCGATCCTCTTCTTACTAGTAAGCATGTGTTTAGTTTATGTTGAGGTTTATTTTGATTAATTTGTTGTGGTTAGGAGTTAATTATAATGTCTTTGGGGGTAGAAATTTAAGATTGATGGATTAAGAGAAGAAATTGAGATTAAATTAGAAAGTATATGGTGTTAGTTAAAATTGAAAGAACATGATCTTGTAGGGTTAAATTAGG
>JANQBM010000002.1:9170795-9188755 GCA_025594535.1 Erythroxylum domingense | reverse complement strand
TTAACATCTCATTTAAAATACAATACCAGTAGTACTGTAGTAAATGATTAAATGTAGAAAAATGAAGGGTACGGTAGAGTCAACTGACCCGCTTGGAAGTACGAAGCAGCTCAGGGGGGATTCTATAGAGATCTTCGTCGATAGGCTTAGGAGGCCTAACAGTCAATCTAGGACGTGCAAATGTGACATCACCATTCGAGTTCTTCTTTCCATTATGTGAAATAGTGGGGTCTGACCTTTGCTGATGATGTTTCCTCGGCTGTTCAATCACGTCACAAACTCTCCCTTGATTTCTCTGCTCCTTCATACGCGTTTCCCTTTTTTCTCTCATCCTTGTCTACATTTTCAAACACCGTCATCATGTCCACATTCCAGACCTTACCTCATAGCTTATTACCAAATAGGAATTTTCTTAGGGTTGGTATTAACTTTAGACTTGGGAAACCACGTCTGTAAGAGACGAGCTTCTTGGACTCCACTTGCACAAAAAGACAAATTACATTGTAGAAGCGTTAAAAATGCTGACTTTTTTTTACCCCGTTCACATTACCAGTTATGTTTCTCCCTTGTTTTCTAACCCAAAACAAAAAAAAGAAGCAAAAAGCAGAGATTTGAAGCAATGTAAAGATTGCTAACCTTTCTTGGAGGAGGAATGCTATTATGAGAAGATCTCATGAAATCTGCAGCAGCGTATAGATCACTACCTCTCATGTAGTGATGCCCACATTCTCCGGAGGAACTATACCTAGCTAACCCTGCCTGTCTTGCACTCTCGAAATACTGAGTGATCGGCATGTCATTGGCGTGATCCCAGTCTCCAAATGCCGGTATTTGCCCACTCCTTTTCCATTCCTGGCCACCAACAACAACAGAAATCAAAACCACAAACACACCACAAGAGACGTCGAGATGAAAAGAGAAAAGATTGAAAATTGAACTACTAGTTCTAGAGTTTCAGTACAAAAACAACTCAAAATGAAAGGGAAAAATAGTAGTAGAAAAATTAGAATATCCACTTTCAAAGAGTTCCAACGGCCATAAATTTGGCTTCTTTTCTGAAGAGTCAAGAACTGTTTCTGGATGGTTTTGTTTTTGTATGCAAGCTGGTAAAGGTAAAACGAAAGAAATAGCAAAGAGAACTTACATCCATGTTGTTATCGGCGGAGCTTCTTAGCCAGGAAGCTGCAAAATTGAAAGGAACAAAAAGAGATCGAAAGTTGAGGGAAAAAGCGACTGGAGTTCTTCTCTAAAAGGTAAAAGAAAGGCCTGGGGAAATATAAAGTCTCTCCAGAGAATATAAATTCTAGCTCAGAGATAGAATCTAGAAAAAGAAGATACATTTAAGTTCTTTTATAACACACAGGAGCATTAGGACAATGCAGAACGAAAACAGTGAGTGAGAAAGAGAAAGCGACACCTTTTTGAACTTCAAAGTCCAAGAGTCCACGGTCCATACCCACTAATCACTCTCCCGACTCCCGAGAGAAAATTGTAGTTCTGATTCACGCGCAGTCAATGAATGGGGTCATGGGATTTGCATATTCCTGCACTAGAGGCCCGTCTTTGGGACGAAAAACAGAGTTTGCTCCTATTTTTTATAATAATTCACATCTTCGATTCATTTAAAATTGTTTTGAGAATAAACTAGTTAAAAGAAAAGAAGTGATTTTATGATTTAAATCTTTATTTTCTTATTGATCAATTTTTAATTATTTTATTAAAATATAAATTAGTTTATCATTACATGTGATGGACAAGAATTGAAATCCTATCATAGACACAAATATATAGATGTATATACCTCTGTCAGAGTGAATAGTAAACGAAAAGAGATGAGAATAGAGCTATTTTATGTAACCGGTACGAAAAGTGAGTGCGTCCATCTGTCCAAAACAGTGTAGTTATGAAGGAATTAAAAAGTAGCTTTCTCTGTTTCAGAACTGAGAAAAACTTGACATTGCGAAGCAATGACTGGGGTAATGGATACTGCTTTAGTTGCGGTGTCACATTGGAAAAGGGTAATTATGGCGAACCTTGTAGAGGCCATGGTTTATGGGCACTGGGGAGAAGCTATTCATCATATTTTTGACTTTTTTTCCCAACAAACGTTTTACCAAACATCCTTATCTGCTTTGTCCATAATCATAACAATTCCCTCTCGCTAGTTAAATGGATATTGTGTCAGCGTAACTCTGCATGTTAATTAAACAAGCATATGAACAGAAGCTACGAGTATAACTAATAACGAATAGCCGATAGCCAACTCCGTCAAATCTTCTATTTCAATTATATTTCTAAACAAAGTATCTCATCCCATAAGAAACTTGCGTATAAAAATGTCCCGGGTAGTTTCTGGCTGAGTTTTGTGTGCGTGCCTCGTGGACTGATACAAGCTGATACCGTCTTTGACTTTGAATGCCCTTTAAGTTGGCCGAATGAATTCACTTGCGTAACTGCCGTATAAAGGCTTTTAGCTTGACGTGGTGGGAATGGTCGGAAGAGAAACATACAAAGGCAATTTTGTCTTTGGATACGGCGCATTCAGTTGCGTAAGTCAAAGATAAGCCTGAGTGGGGACAGATCCCCTCTTCCATAAACCTATTTTATTAATTTTTATTCACATATGTAGTTAAAAATAAGTGATACAGGATTAGAACAGGTGCGGCACAGCACATCCCGTGCCTGAGTTGAGGGGTGCTCACGAGAAGATTTCTTCACTTGAATTTAACACGTCGGTTCTCATCTTAAAGTATCTTCTAAACTTTTCGTGTTCTTGATTGAGTTGCATAATTGGATATAGCTTCTTCATTATCTTACTTATCTGGCATCACAAATGCTCTCACGATTTGTTTATGAGTTGCCTAATTGGATATATCTTCTCCATTATTTACTTACCTGCCATCAGATATTTTTAAATGTAAAATATTATCTTTGTTGAGTAAGGGCTAGTTTTTTAAATAAAAATTAAAAGCTGTTGACTTGTTAATATATATAGTTATACTTTTATTACTTATAAAATCATATGTTAGATAAAATTTAAAGCTTTAACAGAAAAAAATTTAAATATTTTATTTAAATAATTAATTAAATAATTCTTTTATTTATAAATTAAATTTATTTTTAAAATTTATTTTAAATTGTTAAAAAATTATTTAAAATTATATATTCTGAAAATATTCTAAATTTTAAATTATATTTATTAATAATTATTGAATTAATATTGTTTTATTTTATAAATAATATTTAAATTAATTAAAAATTAAATTAAATTATTCATAATTCTAAATTATTAAATATACAATCTTAAATTAAATTATTCATAAATTTTATTAATAATCAACATTGATTAATTAAATAATATATATTTAGTTGATACTAAATCAGATTATAAAAACAAAAATAAAAAAAATACTTTTATAGTTTTCTTAAATTATGAAAATTGAAAGAAATTAAAAGTAAAAACAGAAACCAAAAGCTCATACAAACTAGTTTTTTAACCGAATTTAAAAACAAAAAACCAAAAAACATTTTGGCTCCTATATAAAGTGATGAAATTTTATTAGTTTACTTGCATTGTTGGAAATTAATTTCATTCATATTATTTTCAACATTTATACTATTTACTTTTATATAATAACTATAAGCTGATACCCTCTAGATTGCTATAGAATTTCATTTGGTACAGTGGTTTATGTCTCCTATTTTTGTTTATTTTCAACTTTTATGTGCAAATTTAAAAATATGCCTTATAATGATATTTACCAACAATGTCATAACTACTAATTCATTACATGAGCAAATATTAATCCTAAGAAGGTTGAGTTAATGGGTCTTTTATATTAATTTTATGATTTTAATTCTCCTAGGGAGAGGAACAATATTTGATTTACTACTTTATTAAACTAATATATACTAGAATCTTTAGCTAATTGACGTAAATGGACTAATTAAAACGCTTAATGGTGACAAAAGAAATGCTCTTAGGTTTGATTTTAACTCTTTGCTTCTTTAAGACATAAATTTATTATTTTACTTAAAGTTAACTTTAACTTGAAAGATCTTTGTTTAAGTTGAATGACTTCCTTGACCATGTAAATTGTCCAAATTATGTTTAAAGATTGATGTAGATTGAACCTATAGTAGGTTTGATAGATTGGTCTCAATTTGGTAAGCTTGTAAAAGCGACTAATAATAGGTAAGAGATGTAACTAAAAGAGACATCAGATGCTCAAGTCATTAAAATTAACAGGTGTTAAATATATAAGAAGATCACTAATTATGCTTAATGCGAGTCATTATGTGATCTTATTTCTAAATATCTTTTTTATAGACAATCATTCTTGAAGTATAGTTTAACTCTAACTTCCCTTAATAGAATTGAATCTAAGCTTTAATAAGTTGCTTAATTGGTGTTTGATTAGGACTTTAACTCTTAACATGATCGAATCTCACTTTAATTAGACATATCTCTTGGGTAATTTGACCTTTTAAGTGAACATAAAGCACACATTCCTATAAAAGATTGATAGACATTTGAGTTTACCTAAGCTCATTTTGAACACTCAATATGGGTGTATTATTTTTTTCTCAGTTTTCTATTAAAATTTGGGGTTCTTGAGAATGAAACTCTCAATGCTCAAGTTTGTAGAGATGATGGCTTAATCAAAATATATTTTAAACTACTTAAAAATCACATGTTAATCACTCAATAATGGACACAGCAATTCTATAAAGAGTAGGTAGAGCATAATCTAAGAACATTCCTCGAACACCAAAACAAAGTAAATGCATCCTCCTTTTGTCATACCGACAATTGTATTTTACATCTCCACTATAGCTTTTCATATGTAGACATGTTGTTCTCAAATATGGATATTATTAATGTATCTAATGAGCCTGAACCTACTAAAATTGATAGCTTAATCAGTTATCTAACATTGATAGTGAAATTAAGGTCACTAGCCTTATGGATAGAGGATCACCCAAACCTAACAACATCAGCTTACTTCCTCTAGTAGTGCATCTCTCTCTATATTTTGGTACTTGGGCACATTTAGCCCTTTTATAATTTATAAATTTTCATTTTTATCTATAGTTTGCATAACTACCTTTGTGAATGAATAACTATCATTAGGTATATTTAAAATTCTTATTGTACATATGGAGTCTAGATATAATGCCTTGATAAAATTTTTTAATTTTAAACCTAATAATCATATAGATGGATACTTGACGATCACAAGGATATGGATTTAACGACTGCAGGGATGTGAAATTAAGGTATTATTCATTAACAAAAATGTTAGAATTTTGAGCATAACGACTATAAAAACATGGATCTAATGGCAACAAGGATATGGACCTAATAATAGTAGGAATGTAGACCTAATGATAGCAGAGATGTGGACTCGATGATCAAAGGGATGAAAACTTGACGTTCGCAATAAATTTTGCCTTACAAATGTATGGATGTGGACGTGAAGACTAAATATATGTTACCTTCATGATTGCATAGATGTGGAGTATAGCTCTAATGCCTTAATAAAATTATCAAAATTTGAATACAATGATAGAATGGATGTCAATTTGATGATCGTATGGATGTGGACTTGACAACCAAAAAGATATTAATCAAACAATTATAGTTATATGGATTTCAAGATTGAATAGATGTTAACCTAAAGATTGCATAGATGTGGAGTATAGCTCTAGTACCTTGACAAAATTGTTAGAATTTTGAATATGACAATAGTAGAGATGTAAATCTAATGACTACAGGAATATGGACCTGATAATTATAGAGATAGACCTAATAACTATAGGAATGTCAACTTGACGATCATGGGAATGTGAAGTCTAGTTCCATGCCTTAACAAAATTGTTTGAATTTTGTACTTGACAGCCACAAGGATGTGAGCTTAATGATTATATGGATATGGACCTGACAATCACATAAATTTAGATATGACAATCGTAAGAATGTCAACCTCATAATCGTAAAAATATGGAGTCTAGCTCCAATATCTTAACAAATTTGTTAGAATTTTGAACCTATCGACCAAAGATATGGTTTTGATGATAAAATGGATGCTAACTTGACAAGTGTAAGGATGTGGACCTAACGACTACAAGGAAGTCAACTTCACCACCGTATGGATGTCAACCAAATGACAGTAGGGATGTGAAGTATAGTTCCATAGGTTAACAAAATTGTTAGAATTTTGAATTTGATGATTACAGTATTGTCAACCTAATGACTAAAGGGATGTTGACATAACAACCATAGAGATTTGGATAGGGATGGCAATAGGTTAGGCCCATCACCGACTTGACCCTCTTAAGGTACAACTTGAAGTTTGATAAGGTCTAGGTGATATCGTTCGAGTCTGAGTAGTTCAAAGGGCTCGAATGCCCACACCTTAACCTGACGACTCAACCTATGAACCAAACCACCCAAAGCATCCTCTTCTTCCTTCATTTTTCCTTCTCTAGTCCCCTCTCTCTAGTCTCCAAACCCACATACCATCACCCACCTATATTGCCATTTTTCATCAACACTCATTTTATAATACTAATTCCCAGCAAACCCTAAAAAGAAAAGAAAAAATTTAATATAGATTCCTGACATCATTTTTTACATCTTATTTAGTTAGCAAGAAAATTAGAGTGATTGCGAATGACAATAGAGGAGAGTGAAGAAGCCCAAAAAGGAATTGTGCCACCTACCACCAATTCTTGTGCCATCTTCTATAATGCACAACTTAAAAATATCATTTAAACTAATGTAAATGTAGAATCTAGATGCTTACATTTGAGAGAAACAATAAAAAATAAAGGAGAAAGGGTAACACAAAAAACAGAGGACATACGATAGTAAAGAAAAAAAGCAAAGAAGGGAATTAAATTAGGTTTCCATATACATATATAGTTGAGCTTCAAGTTGGTAGGATCATAGAACTTGAGCCAAAAAAATTT
The DNA here is from genome assembly GCA_025594535.1 of Erythroxylum domingense. NCBI lineage: Eukaryota > Viridiplantae > Streptophyta > Magnoliopsida > Malpighiales > Erythroxylaceae > Erythroxylum > Erythroxylum domingense. The sequence continues at coordinate 9,181,780 of JANQBM010000002.1, read as the reverse complement.
TCAAAAAAATTGAAAATTTAGTTTAAAGCCCAATTATCTTAAGTCAAGCTGATTAACTTTTGACTAAACAAGACAAGGCCTAGAATGTTTTTCCGTGCCTATATTTAGAGCTTAGATCTAATTACATTAAAAATTATTAGAAATTTGAACTTTAAGGTTGCAGGGATGTAGTCCTGATGACAATATGGATGTGATCTTGATGACAATAAAAAGAAAAGGAAAGAAGGGAATTAAATTAGGTTTCCATAAACATATATAGTCAAACTTCAAGAAGGCAGGATCAGAAAGCCTAAGCCTAAATTTTTTTCAAAAAAATTCTAAACTCAATCTAAAGCTCAATTATCTCGAGTCAAGCTGATTAACTTTGGACTAAACCAGGCAAGGCCTATAATATTTTATCATGCCTAGATTTAGAGCTTAGTTTTAATTCCTTAAAAAACTATTAGAATTTTGAATTTTATGATTGTAAGGATGCGGTCCTGATGACAACATAGATGTAATCTTGATGACAATAAACATGCTAATCTGATGACCATAGGGAAGTTAATCTAATAATTGTATGGATATTGAATCTAGCTCCAATGCATTTGTTATAATTCAAAACCTAATGATCATAAGTATATGATTTTGAATAACAACAGAGATAAGATCATCATGAATTTGCCCATATGGTACCTTCTTTGAGTGGGGGTATGGTTTCTTATCTAGTTTGCTACTTTTTGACCTTTAGGGAAAACTCCATCTTAGTACTTCTTTGATACAGTCATATTTATTATTTTTTTAAGAAACATTTAAAATTTTCTTATTTCTCTAAGTCATTAGTTACCTTTTAAAGATTTTTTTAATGTCATGTCCAATATCCATATTAAAGTGGTTGCACTGCATAGGTCTTGGGTGTTAGATACAGGAGTAGTAATGGTACTCCCCCTAATGATGGTTATGATTGTGGTCTATAATGTAGGATTATAGGGAATGACTCTTCTTTATATGATAACTACTAGGTGCGGGGTTATTTCCTTTGATTTGACTACTACCTTTATGATATTTGTCTCACTTATTTTCGTAATATTATAATTTTGGCTACTTAGTCCTTACGGCGCTAGAGGGTGTTAGTTATTCCATTGACATTGGAATAAGGGTTGACTTTATTAGTGTTTATTGTTATTTCCTGAGTTGGTAATAACTTTGTTATTGTTTTAAATTTCCTCAAGTGGGGACACCTAAATATTACAGTCAAATTCCCACAAATGTCGCTAAATGATTTAAGTTAATTCCACTCAATTGGTCTTAAGTCGACAAGCCTATAAAAATACTTACTAATTGGTAGAGAATGTTTCTGAAAAGGACAGTCTAATACTTAAATTAATAAAATTGAAAGGCTCTAAGTATGTATGAAAAATACCAATTGCATTTAATGAAATTCATTTTAAAAACTTACTTTAGGAAATCTCTCTTTTATAAACAATTTTTCTCTAAAATATTATTTGACTCTAATTATTCTTAGTGGAATCGAATCTAATCTTTACTAAGCAACTTATTAGCATTTTATTAGTAACTATAACTCTTTACATGAGTGAATCCCACTTTAATTAAATGTATTCCTTTTGAGTAATTAAACCTCTAAGACGGACTCAAAACATGCAAACCTATAAAAATATTAGAGAGCTTGCAAAATTAACCCAAATTTGATCTATTTATTTATTAAAATATATCAGAGACAAACCTTAAATTATACAAATTAGGATTCTTCTTAACATAATTTCAATTTTATTTTGATTTAATAATTAGCTCTACTTACTTCGGCTAATAAGAATTCTTAAGTTACAATTATAGTCTCTCTCAATAAACATAGTTCTTATCGTTAAGTTGACTAATTGAAATTTCTTTGTAAATAAAACCCTTAGGAAATTATTAATTCACTTGATGAATTCCCATGATATGTTTGGCATTAACCTAGAAGATTTAATTAGTCTTATCTATAACAACCTTTGCAATACTCATTATTCATGTTATGATCTATTTATTCATATAATCTCTTGATCCTAATGTATAAAATTTGAAAATTGAATCAAAATGATTGCATATCTCAATTCAACTCAATATAATCATGAATAATTATCAAGAAAGCTAAAACATTACATTAATCAAAGAATTTATGTAAATAATAAGTTTTAGGGTTCATCTCATCTAACTATATATATCAATTAAGTTTATAATAAAAAAATAAACCAATAAAGAATAATAAAGAAAATGAGATACAATATTGAATTCCCATGGCTTTTGAATTTCAATGTTGTTGATTTAGTCTTGATGGAATCTTACTTTTCTCAAAGTTTGTTTATTTTTAATGTGCTTGAGTCTCCTCTATCTTATGACTAATTTTCAGTCCTTCCAGACATCTCTCCTCTTGCTCATCCCTTCTCTTCATCTTTTAAAATAAAACCCTAAAATATTTAGCAAACACAGCCCAAACATAGGACTATGTTGACTTCTTGTGTTACTTAACTCTCTTCTAGGATTTGTTTTGTAATAACCACAGCCAATACCAGTCCATAATATGGTAATATAACAAACTTGTGATGGGTTTCCTCCCTTTCTATTTTGCGAACAAGACTCCTCACTTAGACACAAGATTGGATAGACACAGGATTGGATATAATAACATATAGGTGTTGTATCTGATAACGCTGGACCATATTAAGGTCATGTTCTTTATCTTTCCAAATAGTTGAAGAAGCATAATATAACCTTTTGTAACATGAGACTTACAAAGTGACGTGTTTATACCATACTCCTTTATACACTAAGTTGTCAAAGAAGCAAAATGTACCCTTAAGCTATCTGAACACAATACCTTGTAAGCTCTTTATAACTTAACAAGGGGCTATATTTAAATCATACTCCTTATCACTTAAAAACTCTTCAACTCAAATCCAAGTTGCCAAATTTAAAATTCACCAAACATTTTGACATGAGAGTGAATTCTTTGTCGTGAATACTCTCATTTACTCAATTAGGTCATCGTTCAAATAGCTACTAACACCGCTCTTTAACTTCAGCATTTTTACTTGGTTTGAAGTTGGTAAGCTAAATTTATTCTATGCTTACTTATTCACACATTTTTTATTTTTTATTTTTATAGGGTTATGAAAATGTTTTAAAATAATTTACATTTAACTAAATTATATGTATAACGTAAAAAAATCATAATGCAAATTAAATATCTATTCTCAAAATAAATAAAGCAAATTGAAATCAACTTAATCAACAAAACTCATAGTTAATTACCTAAACACTTTGAATCACAATGAAAATCAGACTCATAATTACTCATCTTAGTCAATATTCTATATTAAAGAAACTATAATTTTTCCTTTTAAGTTAATTATAGCACCATTAATTCCCTTCCAACACTTAAGTTGTACATATCATCAATATACAAAACATGCAAGAATAATGAAAATAATAAAAAAAGGAAGGAGGTAAGGATAATTGGTACCCCTAGAAATAAAAATCATCAACCTTACCTAACGCTAGTTATATATATCTAGTGTTTGTTGTTGAATGGAAAACTAGTTTTACGCTCAAAACCACAAGTGTACGAGTTACAACTTGTAGTAAAAAGTGATATCGATCTCATAAGGATTGTACTTAGGCACCACTTAATTCGGATTGATCTTTGTTTAAAAAGCAAATTTTTAAATGGATATAAACAGGAAAATTAAATTAAATTAAACAACTAACAATGCACAAATGATAACGAAAAAATACAAAAACTTGGAATTCAAGATTTTAACAACTAAAGATCACTTTTTTCCTATCTTATCTCCCTCCTATTTTATTAATTGAATTGTGCCTCACCTAGGATGTTCTAATGTATTAACTACCCTCTCTCAAAGTGTAATTAATTGTCCCTAGCCAAATTAAATGGAGATGATTAAGTAATCTCTCATTCTACAAAATCAATCTACCAATTCAACTAGTTATTAAGTTATCCAATGGGTGATCAACTAATTAGCCAAGATCTCTCTCTAACTAATTAATTAACTTGATGAATGTAGGTCTATAGAGTATCAAATTCTTATTGTATAACCCTACACAAATTTCCCAACTCAATCTCTCAATACATTGCAAGGTATAAGTACACAATTCATCAAAAACATCATTTATTCAAATTAACAAAATAAGAGTTCAACAAGAAGTTTAAAAGTAATCTCTATAAATAAATTAGTCACTCATGATATCATTAACATCTCCAACAATCAAGTAATCCATCATACAAATACTAGAAGAGAACAAACGAAAGAAAACTAAATGAATCAAACTCCTCTTCTTCTTTGCCCGAATCTGGAAAATCAGGCGTTGGTATGCTCTTTGCCCAATTGTGAATGAAAAATCTTGATTCTCTACCTCTCTCAAGACTCTAATCCTGTGTTTTTACTCAAGAAGCAAGTCTCTACCGATCCTCTCTTCGTCTATAGGGGTTTAGAACCCTATATAGTTATGAAAACCTAAAAAATAAGTGAACCCCGCGTGTATATTCAGATTAGGCATCCCACGATTGCGGGAATTAGCATGAAATCCAAGATCGTAGGTTCTTGTGTTATAAATTCTCCATTTCTCTTCTCCTCTCTTGGTCCCTAACTCAATCATAAAGGTGACCATCTTTCATTCCTACATCAAAATGATCAATTCTTACCCTAAATCAACATTAAACATAAAAGAACAACAATGAAGATCATCAAACTAAATAAAAACATATAAAATAAATCCTAAAACACAACAATAATAATCTATTATACAAGAAAAACATGCCAAATACTTAGAAAAACACATACTCATACACAACTATCACTGGTGAAATCTAATCCCTATTTAGAATTTTAAGGCAATATTGCCTTTTAATATGTAAAACTCCATCAAGTCTCATCTCATGTAAGAGTAAACGAAAATCAAAATAAACTTATAATGATCTTATAAGCTACAAAATTAAAATAAAATACATAAAATCAAGTTGCCCCCTAATCGGTGTTTCTTTATGAGTCTTTTCTTTGGACCTCTATATAAGACCTTCATCATTCTAGATTTATAATTAGCTATTTGCTTTGACTCATCTATCCAAACAAGGTTTCATTATCCTTTAGATATGTCATATGTTATAGTAGAACAGGATACAATGGCATCAAATTAATAATACCAAGTAGATCCATTAATGCCTTTTTTATTAACAAACTACCAAAATTGTAAGGAATAACAAAACCCCTTAGATCATTGATTTGTTAAGGAAATTTATTTTATGGGATGTAGAGCCTCTCCTTTCTTAAGCTGACCATCGACAATTCCTCATTAACCTTCTTCTTTGGCTCCCTTTCTTTCTCTTCTACCTTCTCCTTCTCATCCTCTTCATCCTTCTCTTTTTAAACAATAGTCTTTTGTTAATATTCTTTCTCATACTTTTTAACCTCTAACTTGTTTCCACTCCTTAAAGTTATTGCATCCACTTGTTCCCTTAGGTTTGGCTCAGTGATGTTAGGTAAGTACCTTATTGCTCTTCAGAGACAAGTTTAATAAGTTGTCTAATATATATCTCTAAGTTATGGATGGAGGTGTCAACCTTAGTTGTAGCTATGAACTTCATCACATGCTCCTCAAGACTTGTACAACAACTAAGAATTTCATCACAAGTTCCTCAAGATTTGTTTCTCCTCTTGCTACTATTGTTGTAGAAAATTAGGTAGAGCTTGATTGTAAAAAGAAAATTGGTGTATTCTTTCCTCCTTAGATTACAAGTACCATTATATGGTATATTGTGAAGCCAATTTTCCACGAAATTTAGTTGCTCATACAGTTTCCACACATTGTAAGGTGCTTGAAATGTATGATTAGAGTGCCAACACCACAAATGCCACAAAGCATCACCAATACTAATTGAACCTCTAAATATATTAATATGCCTCTTATTTTAAACTTTAATGTTACCATAAGTGATGACATACTATAATCTCCAACAGAATACTATCCTCCTCCTTTCATTGTGTTTGGTTGTTGTAGCAATTAATACTCAAATCCTAAAATTTAGCCATAAATACAATATTAAGAAAGAGAGCAATAAAAATAAATAAAAAAGAAACAAAATTTGTCTAGATTAATAAATAAAAATTTAAAAAGAAAATAGGAATAATTAGATTAATAAAAATAGGGCTTTCATAATGTTATAATCCCTAGCAATTACGCTAAAAATTTGATGTGATAAAATAAAATAATTATTAAGGAAAGGGCACCTATCATTTAGTGTCCTATAGTTTATGTGGGTCGAGTGTTGACCTCATGAAGACTATAATTACAAGTATTAACTATCTATAAACCATTTATAGATAGAATAGATCTAGATGAAGAATCCCTATAGAACATTCCTATGCATGAATCTATATTTTATTTAATGATTAACTTTGATTACTCAGATCGTTAGGAATTTCCAAGTTATAACTATATTCTCTCTCGAGCAATATGGATCCTACCATTAAGTTGACTGATTGAAATTTCTTTCTAATAAAAACTCTTAGGAAAACATTAACTCGTTCTATGAATTCTCATGATAAGTTTGACTCTAACCTAGAAGATTTATATAGTCCTATCTTTAGTAACCTATACAACTCTCAATATTCATGTTGTGATCTATTCATGTATATAATCTCTCGATCCTAATGTATAAAATTCAAAATTAAATCAAAATGCTAGCATGTGTCAATTCAAATTAATATAATTATGAATAATTCTAAAAAAAATCTTACATTAAGTCAAAGATTTCAATAAAACAGTATGTTTTAAGGTTCATGTCATCTAATATATATCCCAACTGAGTTCATAATAAAACTAACGAAAAACAACAAAGAAAACAAGATAAAGGAACGAATTCTCATAGATCTTGAACGTTGATGTTCTTGATAGAGTCTTGCTTTTCTCTAAGATTAATTTTTCCCAATATACTGTTGAGTCTCCTTTGCCTTGTGATTGAATTTTGTTCCTCCCAAATATCTCTCCTCTTATGTTTCTTTTATCTTCTTCTTTTAAAACAAAACCCTAAATTTTCTAATAAGGCCCAAATATGGGATTGTGTTGGGCTTCTACGTTAATTAACTCCCTTATTGACTTCTTTTTTTGTAATAATCCCAACCAATATAGGTCTACAACACGGTACCATATTGAAACATGTTAGGTTTCCTACTTTTCTATTTCGTGTTTAAGACTCTTCACTTAGAACTCAAGATTGGATACAGTATCGTGTAAGTGTCATCTTAGGTAACATTAGACCATGTCCAAGTTGTATTTTTTCATGTATCTAAATAGTTAAAGAAGCAAAACATAACCTTTTGTAACATGGGACTAACATTATGACATGTTTGCACCATGTTCTTTTATATGTCAAGCCATTTGAGAAGTAGAATACACCCTTAAGTAACACGATTTGAACACGATGTTGTGTAGGTTCTGTGTTACTGAATATGGGGTATTTTCAAACTGTATTCCTCCAAAATCACTCTAAAACTTTTCCAACTTGGCTCTAAATTGCCCAAGCTCACACCTTCTCAATTACAAAGTTAAAATAAGGCTTGTAAATAAAATATAAGCTAAATTAAGTACCAAGTCATATAGAAATCCTCAAATTTTGAGTTAAATTATCTCAAAATCATGCTAAAAATATAGTTGAAGTAGAACATAGCAAAGTGTAACCTAAAACAAAAACACATATACTTATTAGTTTTATATTATTTTATGTATTTTGAATTTAGCATGTATGACAGATATAAGCGAAGCTAAAAGTCAAGAGTGAAATAAAAATTCTAAATTTCCTTTCCAAGATAATCCACTTAATTCATATTAGCCCCAACTTTCATCTAATATTAAGTTCTCATTATTAAAGGGATTCTCTTCATCACCATTATTCAAACTTATGCATTAAATAAGATGTCAATACTTTTTCATCAAAGATTATCTTCCAATTCACTCTTATTTATAAAATTTGGTTTTTTAAATCCAATCTCCTAAAAGATTAAAATGATCAAAGCAAATTGGATTAATAAAACTTCATGTTCTATTAATAGTCCTAGCAAATAAATATATTATATTATCAAATTGTAATGGAAGCATAAGAAATTTATTCAAATAATAATTATAAGAAAATACCTTTCTTGAAACTTCAAGTTATTTTAGAAAAATACTAGATTATTCAACATCTTGTGTTCGAATCTTTTTTTTTTAATCAATGAAGGCAAAAAGTGTAAATTAGAACTTAATATTTTCATCAAAATAAAGTTGAATCATAACATATTGAATCTTCAAAAAAAACTCTAAAAATTTCATAATGTTCAAAATAAACTGAGTGGATAGAAAATTGGATAAAGTTAAGTTTATTTCTGATATATGCCACATCAATTTTGACATGACACAAATTTTATATTTTTATTGTGATATGTAGACCCAAGTATGCCATATAGCACAATAAGCCCTATATTTCATATTTAAGTTAATTTTTATTTTAAATTATAATTAAAACTAATCAAACTAATTTAATTACAAATAGCACTAATTAATGAATTAGCTTAATTCTCCCTGAGTTCCTAAAATTCCCAAATAGCCCGAAGAACCTTAATTCAAAAATAAAACATAAGACGTGTGGGATTCCTAGTAATTGTGTGAACATGGATGTCTCTAACTAATGTGAGTAAACTGCTTTGGTTTGAGAACTTTGCCCAATTAGGTTTTATTTTAACATGTTTCAACGATCCATGGGCTCCCTTATGATCATTTTATACATCTTAAAAACTAGATGAATTCAGTATACATTCCTATTTCACATGATATAACAAATTAGACCAACTGGATATACTTATTATAAGGTTTGGATTAACAAATTGAACTAAACTATATCGCTATGGGCATACCTATATATCAACAACCAAGACAATAGAATGGGCACTATAACATTTCCTTTAACCATTTGCAAATTTCACAATTCATATATTAACAAATCATATGATATACATTTCAAGTCATAAAATATATGTGTGCATGCATACATGCAATTCATGGCTTACCACGATTAGAAGGGTATGAAAATTACACTTGTATAATCGTACTATACATATATGAGTAATGAATATGCATACAAATCAGTTATGTACATGTAAATTTTCTTTGGAATGCATTATGCTCAATCTTATATTCCAATGTTCAGTCTCCCAATTCATATGTGTTAAGTCCTATTTCATTTATTTCTAGGTGTTTGAAACATTTCATACACATTCAAAAAGGTTCAGATAAGATTTAGTAAAAATCAAAAAATAGTGCAATTTGAGCTAAACCGCAAAGTGGTCTAAAAATAGGCAAATTATCAATCCAAAAACAAATCACATGATAGAGTCTAGTTGTTCCTTAATATTCATATAGAAAATGTCAAAATTGGATTTTGTTGTCTTCTATACATCTGTCCATCAGTGTCTCTAGTTTCCAAAATACCAAATATCAGGCCATTCCATATGTAGATGAATCTTTATATCCATTAAAACATACACAAATACAGAAATCAACTAAGTGAAGTCTCAAACCTCAAAATTGACAAAGTAGGTCTTCTATTGCCTTTCCTTCCCTTCCTCTTTGGCTTTGCTTAACTCACAAACTAGAAACACCAAAAATATACATCTTAATCCCACTTCCAACCTTATAATTTCATTTCTTCATAAGCAAAGTAAGAAGAGATAAAGGCAAAGGGAAAATTCCTAACTTTTACCTTTATTTCTACCTAAGATTGACTTGATTTCTTACATGAAAAATGATGGGATGAAGAAGGTGAAATGGAAAGGAGAAAAATCTGAACTTAAAACCTCCAAAATGTCATGCATCTCCCCTCTCCATATGCCCATTCCAAAACTTTTAAGACTCACACATATGCTTAATTCCTATTGGACACACATGCTTTATTATTATTGGTCACACATGTCTTAATCCAATTGGTCCATGTGTTAACTTTAGAAAAATTGCATATTGGTCCTTCTTCCTTTACTTCCCATATTGGCCTACAATCTTATCAATTAATTTAATTCCTCTATGTCTTAATTTTCTAATGGAATAACTTTCATACAATTTGGTTAATTATTTCGGGAGATATACCCAAAACAATACAGGCTATTAGAAAACAGGGACAATAGTCATAACTCAACTTCAAGTCAGAATTCAAAGATCTTAGAGGCACAATAAAATTTTGGTTCCTTTATGAAAGTTTCAGATCTATGTCTCTAGTTTAACCTCTAATTATAATTATCCAGTTTGGAGGTCTACAGTTCAAGATATGACCAAATTACATAGATATGTTTTTGATGAAACGAACAAATTACTTATTTACTCAAGTCTTTTACATTAAGTATCATTATGTCTCTGAATATACTTAGATGTACTTAATTCATTTGTTATGTTCACTTCTTAATACACCCTAGACATGCTATAATACTTCTAGGATATATGTTGGGGCCTTACATTGACTATGATAAATCTTAAGTAGTATCAAAATACTTTAGAGACTTTAAGTCAAATGATAACTTATACAATTAAAACAATATATATTTTTATAAATACAAAAATAATATTCTATATAAAACTCTTATATTGAATCAATTTAATGTATTTATTCTCTAACAATTTATACATTAATTTTTTAAAATATCTCTATACTTTAGTTTATAAGATTGACTACTTCTTTTATAAAAAAATAAAAAATAATGTTCTAATCTTTTCATTTTATTAATGTCGAGTCTATGAACTATTTAAGAATAATAAATAAATGTAATACAAATCTCATAAACTATGCTCTCATCATAATTTTATTTTCAAAGTCTATTTGTAACACCCCATTACCCTAGGGTACGCACCGGGACGCCCGTAGGTCATTCCGATACATATCCTAAGATAAGGGAGCGCTACGTGCGATCACT
>JANQBM010000002.1:9151103-9166836 GCA_025594535.1 Erythroxylum domingense | reverse complement strand
GGAGACTACCATTGTCACTTAATTCAGTGGACCTATTCCTTGATAGAAAGAGGCGATATTAAGAGCATAGTTGATCCAAAGTTACAAGGTGAATTCAATCTTAGTTCTGCCTGGAAAGTTGTGGAGATAGCACTGTCCTGCGTTGCACCAAATGCAAAACAAAGGCCTGACATGAGCTATGTACTCACTGAGCTAAAGGAATCTTTGTCATTGGAGATGGCCTCAGGAGATGATAAAAGCATAACAACACTACTGAATGAACAAGATTTGAGTCTTCCTAGTCTTAGGTAGCAATATATGTTCAAAAATGCTCTCGTGTCTGAGTTTTCACAAGTAAGGTCTTCCTAGTCTTAGGTAGCAATATATGTTCAAAAATGCTCTCGTGTCTGAGTTTTCACAAGCTTTCACAAGGTCTCCGCCGTGGAGCTTATCTGGTTTCACTTTTATCCTATCATATATCAATAATTTTCGGGATAATAAATATATATGGTTGTAAACTCTCTTATTTTGATGTTAAGTTTTCAAATTTTTTAATTAATTATTTAAAATTTTAAAGATCGAACAATTTAATTTAAAATTTAAATTAAAACATAAATAAATGATTATATTCCAAGTACATAATTATTAATAATAAATAAAACATTTTTTAATTAAATTATTCGGTTAAAAATTCAAATATTTAATTGAAAACTTAAAAAAGTATACACTAAAATAAAATATCAAAAAAGTTTAACACCTTTTAATTCATTATTCCAATTATTTTCATTTCATATGTTATAAAATCGACATGTATCTTTTCATCTCTATAAAACTTGAAAACTCAAATAACGGATGAATGGGTGCTTGAACGAAAACTTTAATGATATGAATAATTATTAATTAATTAATATAACATTCACTGCTAGTAAAATTAGATTGTGAAAAATAAAAAAATGTTTTATTTATAATTTTCATAAATTATAAAATTATATAAAAAAAGATCTCAGCCAAACATGCTTTTTTATTTATTTTGATTCAAAAAAATCATAGCAAAAAAATTAAAAAATTAAAACCAAACGTCCCTTAATACATGATTTGTATATCTTGTTTTCAATCTCTCGCAGCCTAGCCTGACCAGACATAACTCTTTAGATGACTGAATAGAAATTCATGCTCTTCAGGTTCTTGTGCGCTCTTCATTGCAATAAATACGTAGACCACCCGAACATGGGCTTATGTCAGTATCAGGTGCAATTAATATTAGTGGAAGATAATAACTAATTCAATCATAAGATATTAAAAAAAAGGAAAAGAAATTTCAACAATTCGAATTATAATTCTACCTCATAAATCCCATATGTTTATTGAAAAACCATGTATTAATTTCACAAACTCTTCGATTGACTGCAATCATTTCTAACACAATTAAAAACCCAAAAAATTAAACGCATCAAAGTAAATCAATACTAATATTTGTTAACGCAATTTGACATACCTTGTCTACGTTTGCGGGGTCCTTACCTAACTTAATACTTTCACTAATGGACAACGATAGTATTACACAAGACTTTAATAAGCCAACACCATTTCACCCTTAATATTATCTTTCGTCCTCACTACCCATGAAAGTGATTTACACCCAATAACACGATCGACTCATGTTAACCTCAACAGATGATTTTCTCAATAATCCTTTAACGAAAGAACAATAAACAAATAACTCAAGTGATCAAACAAAATTCAACATAATTGAAAAGCACTTGAGAAAGAAACAAAGAACAACTTCCGAATGTTTGAAGCTGCTCCAAAGATTAATCTGACTGTTATGATCACCAATAACACTAACTGATTCACAAAGCCACAGCCGCATCGTTAACATATTCACCAACCAAGGTATACGCAACTCACAAGAAAATCATTGACAATTGTTGTTGCCTAAGATGGAGTTGTAGACACACACCATATACAGGCAACCAAAAATGATGCAACCAAGAAGTCATGCATTCATAGAGTCGTACCTGCCCAATTTGTCACTACCTTGAAATATTCTGTACTCCACTACAACGTGACCTGCTCATTTACCAACAACCAATCCAAAACAAGATAAGGACTAACCTAAAACAAGCAAAGGATTTACACATGTACCATCACAAAACCTGCAACTCACTAACACTGTCCTTCAGTCCACGACAACATCATACACACGCACTGCTATTCCATATGTGGGATCACACACACACCACTCTAACTTTAACAATCACACAATATCCCTCAAATCACCAAATTAATCAAATCAAAGCGTCACTTTTTGCGCACACACCTATAACCAACACCCAACCAAGCAATCACAAAGTCACTCACATAAGGAGTTCAGCAAAGAGTTGAGATTTAGAATCACACACACAAGGATATCTCAAGCAATCTTACAAAATTCTTCAATAATCCAACGTGATCTCCATACACTCCTAATAAAGATAGACTTCTATGTAACTTCAATTATTATCCAAGAGTCTAACTCAAATAGGAAGTATTACTTATTTCCATATCACCTTAATTTGGACTTTTAATCATTATCTTGAAGATCTAATAATCAAAAATGCCAAAATTAAATAATGAGAAATATAAAAAATATCTTAACATTTATAATTTTATTATAATGTCCATTACCTGTCTATAACCACTATAAAATAGAAAAAGAAAGGATTCTCCTCTAATTAGGGTAGATAGACATTGATTATGCTATTCAAAATGATGAACCATCTGCACCTACTAAAACTAGCACTCAAGCTAAAATTGCTCTTTATGAATATTTGAAGCGATCTAATCACCTCAATATAGACCCTTTAAAATCTTTTACAACATACATAAGGATAAATGGTCTATCAACAAACTGTTGACCATATGGGTTCAGGAGGAAGGGAGGTTGGTAATGGAATTGGGTGAAAGTGCACATATGGCCATAGAAGGAAGGAATAGAGGGCAAGCCAAACAAAAAGGAAAGGGTAAAATACCAATCCATACTGAGATCAAAAAGGATTTCAATACCAAATGTTGCTTCTATGAAAAGAAAGGGCATATAAAGAAGAATTTTGCCAAATTTAAGGCTTGGTTTATAAAAAAAGGTATTTCAATCTCACTTGTTTGTTATAAATCTAGTATGGTTGGTGTTTGTCATAACACTTGGTGGATTGATTATGGTTCTACAATCCATATTTCTAATACCTTGCAGGGTTTTCTAAACCACAGAAGCCAATGGGTAGTGAATAGTGCATCTATTCAGGCAACAAGATGCGTTCACATGTGGAAGTTGTTGGGACATACAAATTAGTTTTAAATTATGGTTTTGTTTTGAATTTAGAAAGACTATTTTACATTCCAAGTTTCTCTAGAAATTTGATTTCAGTTTCAATATACTTATGGGATATTCCTTTAACTTTTCAAATACATCATTTGGTTTATATCGTGGATCTGATCTTGTTGGGAATGGTACAATGATTGATGGTCTTTTCTGAATTAATTTGCAAGAAAATGTTTTTCATAATACAATACATATCCATAATAATGCTAGTATTAAAAGACGGTGATATGAATGAACAATCCTCTAGATTGCGACAACGAAGATTGAGACATATTTCCCTTAAAATAATAAAAAAAATTAGTGAATAATGGAGTACTTAATACTATGGATTTTACTGACTTTAATGTTTTTGTGGACTGCATATAGAGAAAGCATACCAACATGCCAAAGAAAGGTGCTAAGAGGAGTTCAGACATATTAGAGATCACACATACAGATATTTGTAGTCTAGAAATAGACTCGTATAGTCAGAAATACTTCACCTCATTTATAGCTGATTACTTGCGATATATGTACCTCTACTTGCTCCATAATAAGAATGAAGCATTAGATGCCTTTAAGGTATTTAAAATGGAAGTAGAGAGACAATGCGGTAAGCAAATAAAGACCATGAGATTAGATAGAAGTGGAGAATTTTATGGTAGATACACTAAGGATGGACAAACACCTAGTCCATTTGCGAAGTTTCTTCAAGAGCATTGCATGATAGCTTAATAAACCATGCCTGGATCTCCCGACCAAAATGATGTAGCAAAAAGAAGAAACTGAATATTATTAGACATGCTACAAAGTATGTTTAGTAGCTCTAAGCTTCCTAAATCCTTATGGACTGAAGATCTTAAAATGGTAGTGTATATATTAAATCGAGTTCTAACCAAGGTTGTTTCAAAAACACCATTTGAGTTATTGAAAGGTTGGAAACTAAGTTTGTGACATATGCTCGTTTAGGGATGCCTATCTAAAGTAAGAGTTTATAATCCACAAGAAAAGAAACTAGATTTGAGGACTATAAGTGGATATTTTATTAGATATGTTGAAAGGTCCAAAGGGTACAGATTTTATTATCCATCTCATAGTACTAAGTTTGTGGAATCAAGAAATGCAAAGTTTCTTAAGAATGACTTGATTAGTAGGAGTGATCAATCTCAGGACTTAGTTCTTGAAGGATCATTGTGGAATACAAACTCCTAGTAATAGACTGATTTTCATTTATCGCATCCCTTAAATTCAAACAGGTTGAAGTTCCACAAGCTGCTGATGACAATCTAGTAGATCCGATTGTTTAACAATCACCATAGGTTGTTGAGCAACCAGTTATATAAGCTCCTCCACAAGAGGGCACCAATATAATATTAAGTAGATCAAATAGAGAGAAGAAATCGGCAATACCTAGTGATTACGTTGTGTATTTACAAGAAGCTGACTATAATATTGGAGCCGAAAATTACCCTAAAACATTTTCACAAGCCATGAGTTGCAATAAATCTCAATTGTGATATAATTCCATGGTAGATCGGATGAATTCTATGGCATCTAACAACGTTTGGAATCTTATCGAGTTGCCCAATGGTACAAAGGCCATTGGATGTAAATGGGTCTTCAAGACAAAAAGGGACTCATTCGACAACATTGAAAGATATAAAACTAGACTTATTACCAAAAGATTTACTCAACAAGAAGGAATCAATTACACAGAGACCTTTTCTCATGTATCTAAGAAGGATTCCTTACGAGTGATTATAACATTGGTTGCCCATTTTGATCTAGAACTACATCACATAGATGTGAAAACAATGTTCCTAAATGGAGATCTAGAGGAAGAAGTTTATATAAAACAACTGAAAGGATTCTCCTTTAATGATGGTGAGTGTTTGGTGTTTAAGCTTAAGAAATTCATATATGGATTGAAACAAGGCTCTCATCAACACTATTTAATATTCTATGATATCATCTCTTCGTATGGTTTTATAGAGAATATCATGATGTTGGGTTAGCCATGGTTGCATGCATCATATGTATGCGTATGTAGTGGAAGTGTTGGAATCAAGATTCTGACACTATGATAACCCAAATATCATAGAATCATACATAAATGTAAGGATATTTAAAGAACATGAAATAACAACTTTTTACCTTGTTTATCTCCTCCTTTCTTGTTTCTTCTCCTTATTTGGATTGTTGCAAACACCAAACTCTTCTTTGATCACCTAAGAGCACGCAAAGAAGGAAGATGAAACAATGTGTAAGGGTTTTAGAACATAAAACTTGATGAATTCAAGTAGATGTTAAAATGGGAGATAGATCAAGGTTATCTTGCATGCATGTTAATTTATACACAATTACATAAATTGCATGAAGATAACTCCAGAACTCTTCTCACTCTCTCTAAAACTCTTCTAGAACTCTTTCTCTATCACTTGAGTGTGTAAGAAGTGAAAGAAGCTTGTGTACATAAGTGAATAACTCACTTATATATCATTTTGTGGCCTCTGTCACGATCTTGGCCATTGATGCCATAATCGTGGTCTCTTTAAAATAGGCTCGCCTGCTTAAAATTAGGCCATATACATTTGTTTTTCATTTGATCTTTTATGCGTGTAACTCTTAGGTTCCCTGTTATTTAAGGCACTTTAATTAACTTTTAATTCAAGAAAATCATGAAGGGTTTAATGATGCTAATTTACCGAAATATAAGTGGTTTAACACATGAACTTCAATAGATAATTATCCAACTTATGAACCTTTCTATAGATAATTATCGTGCAATTAGTCCTTTCACCATACTATACCCCACTTGGTTCAGAGTATAGGTTATATGTCAACTCCCACTAAACTGACTACGTCACATCTAGTCCAAGTGATGTTAATTCTTGTCCTGAGATCTCATTACTCTATGTGTCATTGAAGACTCTCTTCGTGACACATAACTGCTCTAGTTAGAAACTCTTGAGTAATGACCCCTACAAGAGGTCGTGGGTATCATCTCCTTTTATCAGGAGTGGTGAATCCTTTATTGGCTACCCAATTACCTTCGAATACTAATAGTTGTACCAATCACCACCCTAAGAGTGACCTCATCTTGAGATAACAAGGAATGATGTCAAAGCATAAGATTAATATCCAAGATATCCCTTAGTACCTCAAGTTTAAGGATATTTGCACCATTGCTATGGTGAGATTAATCATTCACATTTGATAGATCATCCATATGATAATCTCATAGCAGGTTATCCGATGTACTTACTACCCTTAATAAGCATCCATATATTAACTCTAAACATCTTATGTTTAAAGTTTATGAGATCCGCTGCTTAATCAAATTAGGAAGTATAATACGTGCTATTCTTTTTGGATTAATAATGCCCTGTCTTATTAATTATATGACTAGGGATTATTTAAATACTAATATAATTGTACATGATAGGAATCTCATTATCATGATCTCATCATGATTTCCTTCATGCTATATTTTGTATCATAGACTTCATTAATTCGATTTAAGATCAACATCAATTCATATATAAAAGAATATCAAATTAATGAAAAATGCCTTTCACTTTATTAATCAAAATAAATTCAGTACAAAAGTGCTAAAGGTGATTGCCTTTAAAACACTACTTTAACACATGTATCAATGCATATATCAGAAAGTTAGTAGAAATAAAATTTGTTTCCTTATACTATATATGGATGACATTCTACTTGCCACGATTGACAAGGGTTTGCTATATGAGGTGAAACAATTTCTTTCTAAGAATTTTGATATGAAAAATATAGGTAAGGCATCTTATGTCATTGATATTAAGATCTATAGGAAAAAATCTTAATACTTTTGGGTTTATCCTAAGAAACCTATATCAATAAGGTCTTAGAAAGATTTCAGATGAAAGATTGTTTACCGAGTATAGCACCTATTGTGAAGGGTGACAGGTTCAATTTGAACAAGTGCCTGAAAAATGAGCTTGAAAAGGAACAAATAAAAAATATTTCATATGCTTTTGCAGTAGGGAGCCTAATGTATGCTCACGTTTGTACAAGACTTTTTTTTGAAAAATTAAAAAGAATATTATTATAGTTAAAACTAAATCGACCTCACAACGAGTTCAAGGTTTTAAGCCTACCAACATATCGCAATATGACCTTAAAAAAACTCCATAAGGGAGATAGAATGACTGTTTGCACAATAGACAATAGCAAGGAACAATTATAGGCACCACTGAAGTTTCATCTTTACAGGAAAGTTCATTCACCATTTATGGTATTTGGGATTTTGCTTTCTCTTCCTAGCAGATTTAGGTTGCCTACAAAAGTTGTGGGGGATGTCTAAGATATGGACTACAGCTAGTGGGGTATCACAATCCTCTGTTTGTTTTTTATCCCTTATCTCTTGATTCTCAGTTTGCCTAATAGTTGCAGTTGGAATCAGTATGTTAGCCCACTCAATCTGAAAAAGATCCAAATATTTGGAATTGAACTCATTCGTGCTACTGTACAGATTCTCCCCATTTTTTGCACTGAAATTGTCCAAAGTTGTCTTTCTATGGGAAATATGTGTGACAACTTGTTCAGTCCTCGCACTAATTACTTGATTACCATTATCTTCAACACTAGTAACTACATCCCCAACACTAATATGCACACCCGTGACAACACTAGTAGTTTCATTCTTTGTAAGAAGACTGTCTGTAACAACTTCAAATGTCCCAACATGCAACTGCACACATGTTTCCTCACAACCTAGAAAATTGCTATGTTTGTCAAACACCTCATAGTTCGAAGGTTCCTGCATAACATTGCATTTTCCTAATCCAAAACCAGTAGGGGACTTGATATAAGAAATCTCAGAACAATTAACCATCTTAAAATTCCCAACCCTAATTGCATAATTGGATCCTTACAAGACATAAAGTTCTTGCCATCAACAGGATTAACAACCCCATCTTTATGCAATGGGTCCAGCAAATTATTATTTGTCCATCCTCAATCAACAGAGCCAATAACAATCTCCATATAGGCCGACTCCTCTCCTTTGTCAATTATAACATGTTTTTCCTTAGAATAAACATTAATGAATTCCACCGACTCTTGATCATTAGTAATGTGTGAGTTGTTCAGTTGAGACGACTTTAGCCCCTTGCTCAAGCTGAGAGATGTATCCTCCATCGATATAGATTTTCCTTTCTCCTCAATGGGAATGTAGGCTAATGCCTCTGTACCACCTTTTTCGAGCATAATGGTGACCATATCCATGTTTTCCTCTAGAAACCCAAAGCCTGCCTTAGCATTGTCTATATTGTTTATACCCATGAGTTCTTGTTGCCCTCCAGTGAGAAAGAGATTCCCCGTAGGTTTCCATATCTTAGTTGTTGTGTTGGGCTTCCATGGATAGGTAATCGAAATGTCTTCTTTCACAAATTCTCCATCATCTCCCAAACACCTAACAGACACACTGTCTGGTAGAGAAGAAGATTTCTGAACCTCAATACAAATTTTGGCATATCCGATTCTCTCCATTTGAGCTGTTTAGGTGTCCATAGCTAAAGGCTTCCCCAATAGGGATGTCAATGGGTGGGCTGGACCTGTGGCCTATGGCCCATGAACGGGTTGAGATCGGTCGGGCAGTGACTCTACCCGTCCAGCCCTCTCGGGCCACAGACCATGGGCCACCTGTCGGGCCTGAGTCGGCCTGTGACACTTCGGTGTTGAAACTTCGGTCTCTCCTGTAAACCCAACTAAGCATGCCTATTTACCCACAACTAGGACTCAACAGTTTTAAAACCAAAATAAAGTCATTTCAAACATTTCATGTGCAAAGCAAGTAGTCAATCATATTCACATGCAATTAGCACTTTTAATGATATAAATATGCATCAAACATCTCGGACAATCATTGTCCGAAATTCAAAACACAATCAGCATAAACCAAATTCAACAACCAAAACAAAGTAAGGTGTAACCGTCTCATATTATTCATAAAAGCTCCCTTATTGCTTATTGCCTCGAAGTCCCGGCAATATCTGAAGGTGGTCGCTCTATGCTTTCCTGTATAACAATTAACACATATACAAATTACTATTATGTATGATTAAGAATTCATTTATGTATACTGAATATGTATGATACATGTTTATGACAAATTCTCAGGTATATTTCCTTACTAAACTAATGTAGACATCAATTGTACTTTAAAAGTTCCAAAATTCATACATTCAATTTCTATTCCAGCTTTTGCTGGAAGCACCTCATTCAGGTCAACTTTGCATAATCAATAAGATCAAGAAAATTATGTATTTCTATAATACTCTCTTCTAAACAATTGTTCCTCTATGTCTTAAGTTTCTAATGACTCTAAGATCATCCGATTTAATTCAGTATTCTATGAGTTATGCTCATAATACCATAGACTATGTATATTGAACTTTTGGCTAGTACATGATTATATCCTCGAATTGTACAACTCATATCTTTCAATACTAATATCCAAAAATTACAAACTTTATACCAATTCAATGCTAAGAGAATAATATACAACTTTATTGAAGACACCCTAGCCTAATTCTAGCTACATCAATACATTTTATTCAATAAAAATAAGACATGATTTGTATCCCTTGTGGTGCTACAACCTAAGTCAATGAAAATCTTAAAGACAATTAAAATTCGACTTCTTCAAGAAAGTTGTATACATATGTCTCAAGTTTAATCTGAATTAAGAATCAACTCATTTGGAAATATACAGATCAACATATAAGCAAAATACTGAAGTATGTTCAATGAAAATTCTCCAGTTCATAATATTCTAGCACATTTCCTTACTTTCATTTTTACACCAAATTCATTTCAATTTTTTTCTGGATCACTTTAGCACAAACATATCACCATTTTATACTCATTCACAAACCAATTTGTTTTTCATAAAATCATAAAACTCTAATTAATTTTCTTAAACCTCTTCATGTTCATAAAATCAATCATAAACCTATCAATTTCCAAATTTTTCTTAAGCAGATTTTGGGTTTGATTTGCATGAACATTTTGACCTCAACAATGGGGTATTTAGAAACATATTCTACTAATAAAATGTTCCTCAATGTTTTAAAAGTCTAATGACACCAATATCATGCATTTTACTTCAGTATCTTGCAAGTGATAATAAAAAATCTACAGACTGTTTTCATACCTCGACAGAACACCAATTTCAACTTCAAGCCCAATTTTTGGACTCTCAAGGACATATTTTGAATTCTATTCTTTCATGAAAAATATAGTTCTATGTCTCTAGTTTACTATAAATTAAACTCTATCTAATTTGGATATTCACAGATCAAGTTATGCCCTAAATACAGATTTATGTACAGTAAAATACTGCATATATCATATTCCAATGACTAGAATCCTTCATCTTGTTAATCACATCACCGAATTTGCTTCTTCTTTCACCACCCACACATGTATCAACACCATTAACGCATGTAGAAATCCACAAGCATGAAAATGTACACCTTTTACTCATGCATCTAGTTACAAACATTAAAACCTCAACAAAAATTATTTACACTATCGTAAAACTTAAAGCATCACTTACTTGGTTTATACTTCAGCAAAATTCCAGAATTTATCAAATTTTCAGTTGAGAGAGTCAAGGATAGAGAGAGACAACTAAAAACCCCAAATGGGTCAGAGTGATTCAGCTCTTGTTTAGTAAGGTGAAAAGTTGGTAATTTAACCAAAAGCCAAAATACATAAATGAGCAAGAAGAGAGGTTTGATGGTGGAGAGTTTCGATGAAACAAACAAACAAGAAGGAGGTCTTTATGTTTTCGGTG
The DNA here is from genome assembly GCA_025594535.1 of Erythroxylum domingense. Lineage (NCBI taxonomy): Eukaryota > Viridiplantae > Streptophyta > Magnoliopsida > Malpighiales > Erythroxylaceae > Erythroxylum > Erythroxylum domingense. The sequence goes on along the minus strand of JANQBM010000002.1, from coordinate 9,155,674 downwards.
AAACCAAGGAAGAGTTGCAGAAATCTTCTTTTCCTAATGACTAGGTATCTCTCTCAAGGCTTGACACATGTCTCCAATGCATGTGTTACATGTGTCCTGCAAGTAAGGCTACCAATTGTCACTTAACTCTTTGTTCACATGTCACACATTAACAATTCCATTTGTCACTACATAATTTGTCGCTTATTTTAATATTTTTCTTATTCTTAAATACCTCAAATTTTCAATAAATTTCCTAAAATTCACCAAAATTTTGAAAAAATAATTATTATCAGTAAATAAATTTTGTAACACAATTAATCCAAAGTTCACACTTTAATCACATTAAAATCACTTATACCCGAAAAATGTCAATGAATGCATTTACAAATATTTGTATGTGTCCAAAATTGCATATGCACATATTAGTGAAAACTCAATTATGCAAAGCATAAAGCGCACTGAAATTTCTCAATATTCTAACCCCTAACATGTGGTGTTACATGGGTTATATCTGTTGCTTTTCTTTTTAAAATCTTACGTCTGTCCACTATCATCATCTTCTTTTTTTGTTTTGAAGGAAGACAATAGGGAGTATAAAAATTGTGAAACGGTATTGGGGCCCTAAGCTTAGAATTATTCAGCACACATCTTCTAATTGCATCTGCTAAAAGCTTGGAAGAACCATCACACCCATTTGAATCTCTTAACATCAATGGCAGGAAGTATGAGATCGAAATTCTGCATTTCTGTTTTTTATCGCAATATACATGTCTATCGTTTCTTTTCATGTCTAACATGATCAACATATACTTGTTCCTCCAAGTCTCCACGCAAAAATGTTGACTTGACATCCAACTAGAAAATAGACCATGAATTATGTGTTGCTAAAACAATTACCATTCTGATTGTGTCATGCCTTGCAATTGGAGCAAAAACCTCTTTATAATCCACCTCAAACTCTTGCTTGTATCCTTTAGCCACCAAATGTGATTTATACTTGTCAATTTCACTATTTTTCTTAAGCTTTATCTTGAAAATCCACTTTAGACTAATGGTCTTGTTCCCTTTTGGAAGTTTAGCTAGCTCCCAACTATAACAAGCTCAAAGGAAGAAATAATATTTTGATTGCGCTTCTACTGTTTATTCAATAGTCAACAAGCTTTTAAATAGACATAAGACATCAACGAAAAGACCAACAAAATAGCAACAAACTAAAATACTTAACAACAAGCTAATTCGATAATCCACTACCTTGTCAAGTGAAAAAACCAATTCAACCATGTTATGCAACAATAAAAACACATATCTAGGACAGTATAAGTCCATATATTGGAACAATAAAACATATCCATATAGACAAGGACAATACAACATTCCTTCTGTCTAACAAGAAGCTCAAGTATCTATGGTTGAAAAGGATTGTTAAGAGCAATGATGTCTGAAGAAAAGTAAAATAGAAAATATTGATATTGATATGAAAACAAAGCCATACATAATTATTTGATACATACACTTAAATAATGTATATAATTGAAATAATAGTTATACATGGGATAAGACGTTGGCTGAAAAATGAATGAAGTCGTTTGTTATATACAATCACTGATGGAGAGAAATCAGCAATGGAGATAAAGGAGGAGATAAAATAGTTATGTGCATAAATATGATATACGTTAACATGCCCCCCTCAAGTTGGAGCATTGAGGATCATAATGCCCAACTTGGATAAGAGCAAGTGAAATTGGTTTGATTCAAATACCTTAGTGAATATGTCAGCTGGTTATATATGTGCAGTTTTCATTTCTCTAGTTTATATGTGCTTGTGAATGAAGTGGCAGTCTATCTCGATATATTTGGTGCGTTCATGGAAAACAGGATTGGCTGCTATGTGGATATGATTATCACGGTGAAGTCGTGCTACTATTGGAAAGGAGAGGCACAAATCTTGAAATAAATGGCACAGCCATAACAACTCACTTGTTGTATGGGCTATGGTGCAGTATTAAGCTTCTACAGAAGAACGAGAAACTGTGGTTTGTTTCTTGGATTTCCAAGATATGGGAGAATGGTCGAGACATATAAAGTAGCCTTAGTGGATCTTCTAGTGGTGGGGCAACTTGCCCAATCAGAGTCGCAATAAGCATTTAGTTGTAATATGCTTGAACTGGAAAGGAGGATGTCTTGGCCAGGAGATGCTTTAATGTATTGAAGGATAATTATTGCAGTTGCAAGGTGAGGTTGGCGTGGAGCATTAAGGAACTAACTAAGCATTTGGACAACATAGCTAATATTAGGTTGAGTGATGGTCAGATAAGCCTTCCAACGAGACAACGAAACTGAGAAGGGTCATCTAATAAAGCACCGTTGTCTTCTGATAGTTTATATTTTTGTTCCATAAGGAAGGTAGCAGATTTTGCAGCGAGCATACCTGTGTCATATAAGATATTTAAAGCATATTTACATTGAGAAAGAACAATAAATTTGGAAGAACATGTCAAGACCAAGGAAGTTTTTTAAGGAACCAAGATCTTTGATATGGAAAAGTGTATGAAGCTGGTTTTTTAATTCACAGATGTTAGCAGTGTCAATGCCAGCGACGATTACGTCATCAACATAGACGAGAATAGTAAAGAAGTGTCGTCCATGAAGTGAGGTGAAGAGGGAGTGGTCAGCCTTTGATTGTTTGAATCCAAGAGCGAGCAAAAAGGATGTGAGCTTCGCAAACCATTGCCTTGAAACTTGTTTGAGGTCATAAAGAGATTTTCGTAGCCTACATACTCGAGGATCATCAAGGCATCAAAAACCTTGAGGAACGTGCATATATATTTCTTCATCAAGATCACCATGTAAGAAGGCATTATGGACATCGAGTTGGTGCAAATCCCAATTACGAATGACCGCAAGAGCCAAAAGACAGCAAACAGTAGTGAGCTTAGCGACTGATGCAAAAGTTTTGTGTTAGTCCACGTCTTCGACTTGAGTGAATCCTTTTGTAACCAAACGGGCTTTGAATCGCCCAATAGTTCCATCAACCTTATATTTAATTTTGTACACCCATGTTGAAGTAATGGCTTGTTTCTCTGGTGGAAGATGTTCAAGGTTCCATATGTTATTGGCCTCAAGGGCATCAATTTCTGCGTGCATTGCCTCTTTCTGACGAGGATCTTTGGAAGCCTGAGAAAAAGAAGTAGGCCCATCTATAGAGGAGATGGCCTCCAAGAAAGCATGATCTGAAGGTGAGAAGCGTGTATAAGAAATCACAGAAGAAAGAGGATGCATAATACTTGTATTAGCATGTGCAGATGGCGATAAGGATGCAGGGATGTCATATGAAAAACCTTAGAGCTTAGTGATGAGTTGACGTGTACGTTTGGGTCTAGCAGGAGTGGTTTGTGGAGTGTTGTTGGAAGAGGTGGTGGCGACCTCATTTGCGGGAGATTTTATAGTTGGTGAAGTGGATATATGTGATGGTTGATTGACAATCGCAGTGTCAACATCATTCTCGTATAATGGGATGGGTAGCATTATAGTAGGTAGTTGGAATTCAGGTTCAGTGGAGAAAAAGAAGATATGTTCATGGAAAATGACATCTCGTGATATGAAATTTTGATTTGTATCTAAATTATATAACTTATAACCTTTCTTACCGTGTGGATAACCAATGAAAATACAACGTGTAGCTTGTGAAGCAAACTTATGACGAGGTAATGAATGATTATGAGCATAACATAATGACCCAAAAACACGAAGATGATCATATTGAGGAAGCTTACCAGTAAGAATTTCATATGACGTTTTACCTGACAATAGCAGTGTTGGCGTGACATTAATTAAGTATGCTGCAGTAAGTACACATTCTACCCAAAAAAAAGTGGGAGATTAGCTTGAAAACACAGAGCATGAGTTACATCAAGTATGCGTTTGTGTTTACGCTCAACAACACTGTTTTGTTGAGGTGTTTATGCGTAAGAGGTTTGCAATTCGATACCATTAATAGAGCAAAAATCCTTGAGAACATAGGAAGTAAATTCTACACCATTATCACTACAAATTTTTTAAACATTAACAGGTTGTTTGGTTCAAAGAATAGAATAGAGAAGGAATAGAATAGTTATTCTTTAGGAATAGAAATGATGAGAAATAGAATAGAATATATATTACTTTGTTTGGTTGAAGGAATGGAATAGATGAAGAATTTTTATGTCTGTGTTTGGTTTGAAAATATAAATTTAGAATGTGAAAGGAATAACGAACAAAAAGACCAAAATATCCTTGTCCTTAATATCCTTATTATTATTATTATTATTGTTATTCTTATTGTTATTATTAAAAGTATTATTAATAATATTTATTATTATTTAATTATATTATTATTATTATTAAATTCCTTGTTATTATTAAGAAATTTATTATTAAAAATAATAATAATTATTATTATTATTTATTTTTGACTTATTATTATTCTTATGATTATTAAATTAATTATTTTTGTTATTATTAAATTCCTTAATGATATTATTATTATTATTGTTATTATTATTATTATTATTATTATTATTATTATTATTATTATTATTATTATTATTATT
>JANQBM010000002.1:9140358-9151003 GCA_025594535.1 Erythroxylum domingense | reverse complement strand
AAAATTGTCATGAATGCATGTACAATAAATTTTTATGTGCACATATCACTGTTCATGAATGCATGAGCATGAGATGTATTTTCCTAATTTCTCTGATTTACCTCACTTGGATCCGTTTCTGTGGTCCGACCCGTTCTATGAAAACGGGATGTTACAAATATACATTAAATAAAAATATGTTTAATTAATTATATCATAAATATATAAAAATTGCTTGTCAATGAATGGGTTGTAGGGCACAGTTGTCCCTGACGACCAATCAGCGGAAGTGATCAAAGTGAGATACTTTCAAGAATTATTTTAAGCGAGTAAAGCTCTGCTACAACCAACTCCTCATCTAAAGACAAAGTGGGAATCACTTTGTAGTCATCATTCTGACGATCAAACTCCATCCCTTTTAAAAAAAACATAAGATAACATTACCCCATTTGTGGAATCGGTTAATTAAGAATTTTGTGAACGAAATGTCTTAAAGAGGTGGAGAATTGTAGTATCCTGCCTCTCAAATTGTCTAAAGATTTAAAATGTTAAACTATTGAGCCATATAAGTGGCATTATATAGAATGAATTTGATACATTTATGACATGATTTTTATAATTGCGTTCAAATGCATAATAGTAGCATACACATATGAATTATGAGTTAGACAAATTGCACTCAATTGACATATTCCAGGGTATGAAACTAAGATGAATGTAATAAATGACTGAGCATAATGAATATGATATGAATATGCATTTTTCATTTCTTGTACTTTGGTTTACCAATGAAAGAATTGATGGATTATAATTAGTAATTTAGAATTAATTGTTACAATTGTGAGATTAATGAAGTAATATGTATATTTGGACTAGGAAAAATGCCAAGTGGTAAGGCAAATTGACTTATGAAAAATTAGGATGACTCATCCTATAAATTGAGTGACAATTGGCATGAGTAATTAATTGACACATGACAGTAGAAATAAATGACATCTGGCATTAGAAATAAGTGACAGATGGCCTAGATAATTGAGTGACAAATGGCTTGGAGATTTAGAGACAAATGGACTAATTATGTATTGTTGTATGGATGATCTTGAGTTAGAATTGGGGTGATAATGATGAGGAATTGAGGTATAAATGATGAACTATAAAGAAGATCTGTTGGATGTAGTATGCAAGGGTTAAAATCTGGAAAATTTTGAAGGAAAGGGAAGAAAATATTTTCGGATAACATATCCCACGATCTTGGGAAGGCCTCCACGATCATGGGAAAGTTATCTTTAGTTGGTTCAATAATCTCATAAAAGAGAAAAGTTCAAGTGCAATGCCTTTCCCACGATCGTGGGAAGGCCTCCACCATCGTGGGAAAGGCATTGGACTTGAACTTTTCTCTTTCATGTAATTGTTGAACTAACTAAAGATAAATTACTTTACTTTGATACATTTAGACTTGATTGAGGCTTGAAATGAACCTAGTTTGATGCTTGGTTAATTGGTTAAAGGTTTGATAAGTTTAGATTATTAATTGAGGTTATAACATAAGGAATGGACTGTTTGATAAGTGTATCAAAAATCTGAAATTTATGAGTGTTAAAGGAATAAAAATGTTCTTATGAATGTAAATATGATCCATAGGATATGCGTAAGGTGAATTAGGTACGAATAAATGAAAAATGAGATATTGTGTGATTAAAATGCTAGAAAAGGATTGATAAATGTATGATTGATGAATTTAGATTAATCAAATATACTTAAGGTATAAACCTAATTGCGAACTAGTTATATCTAAGTTATGATTTGTGAATGGTTAAGAGATGTGATTTAAGGATTTATACCCGAGAAGGTCAATTGAGCATGTATTAACAAAAGGCAACTGGTTCTAATTTGATTTTTGTATATATAAATGTGTGTGTGTGTGTGTGTGTGTGTGTGTGTGTGTGTGTGTGTGTGTGTGTGTGTGAATGATTAAATAATCATATGATTGATAACTTAATGATGTATGAAATATGTGTGCACTGCATGAAGATAGATACACAAGATTGAACTTCAGCATCCAGACATTGCCGGTTCATCAAAGCAATAACTAATCTAGAGCGTACTGTGAGCCATCCTAAATGTTTTCTCACTAAGATTGATTTGTTTATGTTTAAATTTCAGCTGTTGAACTATTGTTGATGTGATTGAGATAATTCTGGACATTTATGGTCTGAGGAGTTTGATAATTAAGGTTGTATTGGAAGTGTTTCCTAATTGAATGTGAATCTGAAGAAATATGTATACTCAACTAAGATTAAATGCCGGACTTAGATTCGATGAATATGTGAAAACGTTTGTGCACAATAAATGAAAGATATTTATAGTACATTTTGTGAAATGATGCATTTCATCATATTGATATGCATGATTAGATAAAGGAGTTGTAACCGAAATGATATGTCTGAAAAAGAGCTTAAAGCTCATAAATGTACACAGAGAGCCACAAACTCAGTTATTAATGAGCCCGATATCTACAATAGGTACGAGAGAGTATATGAAATGAGTCCGGTATTCACAATAGGTACAAGAGAATATATGAAATAAGCCCGGTATCTACAACAGATACGGTACAGTAAATAGGCGCTCGGTCACAACAAAATAAAAATGGATGACGTCACATGTGCATTTGTATATAAATCCTTATGTGTATCATATGATTGAATTGAAGTGAATTATTGAAATGTTTGAAATATAGTTGAAAAAGTAAATGAAGATGTGATATGATATAAAATGTTAATTTATCTGATATACTTATGAAAGTATGATAAACTTGATGTACTTGATAAGGTACAATGAAATGTGATGTGATGTTCAATATTGGATGATATGATTTGCTTATGAATTGGATTTGTGAATTATCCTTACGTTTTGATATGAATGAGCACATCGATGATGGTTAACTCACTGAGTTCGCAAACTCATTAAAATGGCAATGTTGATTTTTATGTTCAGAAGAGATATAGTTAGATTTATTGGAGTATAGCTACTGCAATTGGACATGAGTTAGTGGTTGAAATCAGTTATACCTACACATATCTTCATAATCAAGAATTGTATTTCTCAATACGTCAAAGGAAACACATTCTGATGTTATATTATTTCAGTCGACGATCATCCTTGGTAACTTGGGAAGAACGAGTGTTTTTGCAATGGAAGGATCCCAAATGAATAAATTGTGAATTTGAGTTGGACAGCCCAAAGCAATCCTTTGCAGGAATCTACAAATTGTTAACTTTTGGGGAGCGCTATATGCATGTATGTAATTGTCGAGCTCCTTGTTGTTGCGATGGAGAAAAATAGTGCGTAGTTTATCTTCGTCATTGTACAAGCTAGCAAAAAGGCAGTGAAGAATTTCATTTGTTTAGTTAATTTGGTCAAGTGGGTGGATATGAAAGTAGGGTTTTTTATTAGATTGCTCCACCGTTTGTAGACAGCTAGATCTCAATATGAACTTCACAGGAAGGTTGTAAAGGATATTTAGCATCACATATTCAAGCAAAGAAGCCATTAGAATAGATGGCCAACCTCTAAACACCAAACTTAGGAGTTCAATTTGCTTTCTTTTTTTGAAATTAAAAATTTTTGCTTTCTTTGTTTAATTCATTAACTTGGCCAGTTACTCTAGCCCTAGTTTAATTTGAGTGCGCCTCAACTACTAATGGAAGAGACCGGAAAAGAACACCTCCCCAAGTTAGTGTATTAGTGTTGTTAATGTTAGGATACATGAAAGGACTATAGAGAGAATCAATAAGCCTGAAAACTTTTGCAATCTACTTAAAAGGACTAGAAATAGTACAAAAGAACATGACAACGACATAATGATGCCTATTAATATTATGTACAAGTTTCTCTATACAGTACTTCAATCCTGAAGCCCAAGTATGGCACAAAATGAGTTCCCCAAAAGTACACTATGATTTACATCCATCTTGGGAACGATTGATACAAAATAGCACATCCAGCTGATCGGTTGATCCCCACAAGAACCCTTGACACAGAGGCAGTTTAACTTCCACAAGCCATGCACTCTTCTCGATTTTGCAAGGAACATTGCACTTGGGCAATATCAATATCGACATCAGACTCAACCCTGTCAACAGTTTCCTGGTCACCAGTAGAGCAACCCAGAATGTGTCAACCACATAGATGAGAACTACTGGAAAGAATACTAGAAATAGGATTGGTGCCATTATGAAGCAAAGGATGCATGAGCAATATAAAACTGTAAGCATTGTTTCAAAGTGAAAATCTTATCCACTCAAATGTGGTACTTTGTATGTTAATGTCGTGAGAATATATACATACATATTTATATTTATATATATATATATATAAAGCATCTTAAGGTTTCACTGAAAATAATTGACCACCATGTCATCATTCTTAAAATTGGATTTTTCCCATTAAAAACCGACGGGAAAATGCCAGATTGAAGCTTCACCAACCACTTGAACAAGATATAATGAACCAAGAAATTTTCGTTACCTTCTTAATAACATTACTATCAACTGTGAACTTGATAGCATCAGCTGCAGCACGGGTTCTAAGGTAGTACATTCCAGTTTTCAAGCCCTGCACATAACATAATGCATAAAAAATCATCATTTTAGACATCCTAACAACAACAGTGTGGCTGGAAATTGGTTTTGAGACTCTCTACCTCTCACAGATCAAGAGATGGTCAAATGTTGTCCCCTTACCAATCAAAGGCTGTCAACTCTGATTTCCAAGTCATATTCAAGTGACAAGAAGGTTCATCCTCTATATTATACACGAATTTCAAAATCAAGACCTAATTCAAAGTCTGCCTTGGAGTTCGATGTGCAATAAAACTATCAGATGCCAGCGAAGATAGAATGATAACCTTCTAGGTTAACTTTTATCCATTCCCTAGTTAAATGGGGTAAAAGCCCGTATAATATATGTATATTCACCACTAGAACAGCCCATGTCTATAGATTTTAGTTACGTGATAAAAGTTGCAAAGCAATGCAAATTACAATTATGAACAGCCCTACAATAAAAAATTACTGAAACTGGTCCTTTAAGCATCTTTAGACGTCATACCTTGGACCAAGCATAGAAATGCATGGAAGTCAGTTTTCCAAGATCGGGTTGTTCCATGTGAATATTCAGACTTTGACTCTGGTCTATGTAGCACCCACGATCAGCAGCCATATCAATCAGTGTCTTTTGCTTGATTTCCCATACTGTCCTGATATAGAGTGACATGCTACTTTTATCACGAAAGGAGAACTGATGTATCAGCAAGCACTTTAAACCAACAAGGGAAGATAGATTTGTACTTGTATAACGCTTTGAGCCGCTCGGGAATCTCCGGTACTTTCAAAACAGAACCATTGTGATAAATTATCTTGGCTTTAAGAGTTTGAGACCAGAGGCCCATCTCTGTTAAATCATGAAGGAGGTGCTTGTTCACCACAATATATTCACCACTGAAAAATGAAAAGAGCTATATGACAAAATGTTAGATCTAAACTTCAGAGGAACCAGCCTCGTAAAGAGTGCAAACCTCAAAACTCTGCGGCTATAAATGTTGGATGTATAAGGCTCAAAACATTCATTGTTACCGAGGATCTGGCTTGTTGAAGCAGTGGGCATAGGTGCTACTAGAAGGGAATTTCTCACTCCATTATTGGATATCATGTCCCGAAGAGCATTCCAGTTCCACCTGTCTGAAGGCATCACTCCCCACATATCCATTTGAAGAAGTCCCTAAATGAAGAAAGAAACGGTCACAAAGTTACAGTAAGTTTCTTGTTCCTTTTTTAAGTTTTAACTTGGCATACAACATACACAACATGGAACTCGAAAAGTAAAAAGTGCAAAACACAACATTATTTGCAAATTTCTTCTTGGATTCACATTAGGAGGAGAAAAAAAAAATTTCCGCAAGATTTTTCAGGTAACAAATGTGTGTGACAACTTGCTGTATTAGGCACACAACTTAAGAAAAAAAAACTAACATTATGTCAGCAACCTTTATATTTTCACTAACAATAGATGGAGTGACAACAATATTAAGGTTGAAATTCTTTGCAACTAAATCACATAAAGGTCCAAATTTTGCTACTTGATGTCATCCGAGGTAAAACCAAAATCACCAATCGACAGAAAATTCATATAATATTCTAATCAGATTCGTATCAGTCTAACACAGTGGCATGGTATATCAAGAGAATAAAAGAAATAGGAACATTTTACCTTGCTCACAGGGCTTCCGTAGTAAGTCTCGTAAGGGCCATCTTTTGCAGCCAACTTCGAAGAAGTTTCAAGTGCATGATAGTATATAGTTTCAAATATGTCTTTATTCAACTGTTGGGCCTTTAGAATCAAAAATCAAGTAGTCATTCTACATGATCCAATAAGAATTCATCACATATTCATATCCAACAGAAATATGGTAATACCTCCGGTGAATCAAATGGCATACCAAGAAGTATGAAGGTATCAGCAAGACCCTGGACCCCAATACCAATTGGTCTGTGTCGCAAATTTGATGTCCTTGCAGTTTCAACTGGATAGTAATTAATATCGATAATTTTGTTAAGATTCACCGTGACTGTTGCACAAACCTATAAAGGCAGAAATGCTAAATGTTATATGTCAAAAACTATTGGTTGATGCAATTCAATGCTTAACCAACATTCGTAGGAATTACAAAGCATCATATCTTTCTGCTCTAATCTTGAATAGCAAAGTTATAATTCATTGGTACTAACTCACTTGGAACACAAACTTAAAGCTAAATGTAGATAAGATCTTGCCAGCATGTCCAAACTAACCTGTGCCAGTTTTTGGAAATCAAAGAACCGGCTTCTTGATTCTCTACTTCCAACAAGTTTGCACGGTTGCGAAACAGCAGGCACTCCCTATGAAAAACATTATGTATTATTAAACAGGAATTTTTTCCAGGGAAAAGGTGAGACATGTGGAACATGAAACAGATTTCAAGACCCTACCCTTTCCCTGACAAATCGAGGTAAAGCAATGGATGCTAGATTGCAAACTGCAGTTTCTGTTGGACTTGTGAATTCAATAACCTCAGTACAAAGGTTTGAGGATTTGATAGTTCCCAGATTCTGCTGGTTGCTTTTCCTATTGCAAGAATCCTAACAGGAAGAATAAGATGCATCAGGGAATGAACAAAAGGATGCAATGAGAAACACGGTTTTATTGTTTTGCTGACATGCCTTGAAAAGCATGTAAGGAGTTCCAGTTTCAATTTGAGAACTTAAAATCTCAAACCAGAGTTGCCTAGCAGAGATGACCTTCTTTGCCCTACCCTGTACCCAAGGAAAATAAACTATGTAAATTCCCATCCGATTTAATAGTTCATTTTAGTTCCAACAGTCAGTACAAATGAAGAAAGGTGTCAACCTCATTTTCAAACTGTAGATAAAGTTTCTGAAAGTCTTCTCCCCAGCAATCAGCCAAACCTGGAGCCTCATTTGGGCAAAACAACGACCATTTGTCATCACCTCGTACTCTTTCCATAAAGAGATCAGGAATCCACATCGCATAAAACAAATCTCGTGCACGTTGTTCTTCCTGAAGATAAGGCATAAAATATGTAAGAAATCAGAGATGTGAGAAAGGAATGAGTGGATGCAAAAGAGTAGAAGATTAAATGGCTATAGCCTTGAGTAAAATCTCTCGAAATAAGAAACAATGACGCAGTACCTTTCCATGGTTCTTTTTAAGATCAAGAAATTCAAAGATATCTGGATGCCATGGCTCCAGGTATAGAGAAAAGGCACCTAAACCAGATAAGTTAATATAAAACAGGAAAAAATAGAAAGTATTAAAAAAAAACAGAGAACACAATAAGGAAACTTTTCCGGCATACACGTTAGGTACACAGCCTATTTAGATGCATAATATTGTGGAAGAATACAGGATGACATTTTATAGTGCTGCATAATGCAATGTAAGGGACAGCATTCACTAGAAGATATTGAATGAATTCCCTACACGCTATTGAGAAATGAATTCCTGCCCTCCATTGCATTATTATCTACAAGAACAACTTGCGCACTCTACATGCGAACTTAACTTTGCAGTTCTAAGTGCAAATGGATGCAAATCATTAGCCAAAAAACCAACATGACTATCACGAACTGAACATCTCACTCCTATGATCAAAATAAGAATTGCTTTCAAAACATAAAACTCCTTATCTGCATGTATGCACGTGCAAATGTGTGACCCAAAAACATGGGAATAACAAGAGTTATCAATTAATAACAATCTTACCCTTCCTCTTTCCTCCACCCTGATCAACATAACGAGCCGTGTCATTAAACACTCTGAGCATAGGAACAATGCCATCGGATGCCCCATTTGTCCCACCAATGTAACTGCCAGTTGCACGGATGTTATGAATGGAAAGACCAATTCCTCCAGCTGATTTGCTAATAACAGCACACTCTTTTAAAGTATCAAATATGCCTTCAATGCTATCATCTTTCATGCACACCAAGAAGCAACTGCTTAACTGCCATATCGTGGGAGAGAACCATTGAAGTAAATATTGGGATATATATGCTCATTTATTAACTCATACGGAATGATGTTACAGTGGATTCAAACCTGAGGCTTAGGAGTTCCCGCATTGAAAAGGGTGGGGGTTGCATGAATAAACCAGCGCTGAGACATCAAATGGTAAGTTTCGACTGCAGACTCGATATCATGCTTGTGTATACCAACAGAAACCCTCATCAGCATGTGTTGCGGCCTCTCCACAACTTTACCATCGACCTTCAAAAGATAGGACCTTTCCAGTGTTTTGAAGCCAAAGTAATCATAGTCAAAATCTCTGTCACAGACAATCTCACTGTCCAAGCTTGCAGCATTCTGTTGTGCCAATTTGAAACAATTTGGTGAGCTTTAAACCAGAGAACTCTTATCCAACAATTTGTGTGTTGTCAAATCGAAAAATAACACTACCTTCATAACAATATCGTAAACATCATCAGAAATCAGAGAAGCATTCTTTCCGGACCTCTTATCAACGTAAGAATGCATAAGTTTGACACTGTACATCAGATTAACATTGGATCACTTATACATAAAGATAAGGCCAATTTAAACAGAGCATGAATCATGCACTCACGTCTCTGAGAATGAAGTGAGGGTGTTCTTATGCAGATTGGAAACAGCAATTCTAGCAGCTAACTGCACCAAAATCATTTACAATTCACACAAAGTAGGAACAGAGTTAGTCAACTGCGTAACTGAGTTCGATCCAGATACCAGATACAGAAGCAGAAGCAGACTAACCACAGCGTAATCAGGGTGGTTGGCAGTCATAGCCGCAGCAGTCTCGGCAGCTAACTGATCAAGTTGGGTGGTAGTGACGCCATCGTAGACACCGGCACACACTTTCTGCGCCAGTAAAACCGGGTCGCAGTGATCCTTACTTAACCCATAACTCAGTTTCTCCAAACGGGCCGTAATCTTATTGAAATGGACGGGGTCTTGGCGACCATCACGCTTGATAACATACATCTTTCTAACTTTCTTTCTCGGAAGACAGGAAGAGTGAATGAGAACAATTGTCGAACAGATTATGGGAGTTGAGCGTGGGTCGTCGTATATATATTATATATACAAACACGAATATAGAGAGAGAGATGGAGTTGGTGTGGTGAAGAAGCAAGAGAAGAGTGCAAGAGAAGCCGAAAGGGTCAGTGTTCGAATTTGAATCCGGTGGGTTTGTTTCTCCGTGTATCTCTCTGCAAATTTCCCGCCAAGCAGTAATTACCCTAATAAGTCCTAACACGAATAGTAGTAATGGGTTAGTTTCTTTCCAAAGCCAAACATTAATTAATTCATAAACATGTTCCCATAATCGTGTTATTTCGGTCCAACCCATCCCATCGCCCCATTCTACCTCCTCCAAGTCTCATGTCAGTAGCCTCATCCAAAAAATATTTCTTGGTTAGGAGTAGGGTAAGGTTTCTTGAAACTTCTATACAATGGTGACGAGGTGTTAGAAAATGAATGAGATGGAGGAACAAAGCAGAAGAAAAGTTAATTGGAGTCGTAATCATAAACTATGTAAATAACCAGCATCGAGTTTCACTAATAATTGTAACAGATTATGTAAACATAGAGCAATAACGGATATCGAGAAATGACGCTTCAAATTTGAACACTACTCGATCAAACTCCAGACTAATCAAGAGTGAATTTCGCAGTATTGCATTTGGGAGGATAGACTCAAGAATGGTACGAACTAGTCCTCAAGAACAAGATTTCACTTTATGCTTTATAGTCAATCCGTTGGTTTAGTGAAAAAAATAATTTAAAAGCATTCCTTACCTTATAATAGTTAAATATATATGATAAAATTCACGAGATAAATATACATTATAAATAAATTTATTATGACAACAGAATTATGATATTCATATTTTATTTATGTGTTATCCCTAAGGCGTTTGGTTTGAGCACGGGATTAGCTAGGAATATGGGTATAATAGTAGAAGGGGATGAAGATGGGTATGAAAAATAAAAAAATATTGTAACTTGGGTTTCTGTATTAATACCAATAATGTTGTTTGGTTTGTTGCATTAATGGGAATGAAAGATAATATAA
>JANQBM010000002.1:9046523-9057924 GCA_025594535.1 Erythroxylum domingense | reverse complement strand
ATTCATAATATTAATTAACTGAGTTGATCATTTTAAAATTTTATTAATTCAATAAATTCTATTAAAATTAAAAAAAAAGAAATAACAAAAGTGGAACCAATTCAAGCCCGACCAGACTTCGAGCCTAATTAGCCTGATCAGGATAAGGCCTGTATCCTGAGACTCAGTCGAGCCTAACCTAACTCATTGTCATCTTTATCAATATTAAGGACAACAATATTAACAATATGCTATTAATATCATCAACAAAATTAATATTATAATATTAGATAAAATTAATAATTAAAAAATACAATACCTCCATTAATAAATCAATTCGATTAACACATTTTTTTTGCGATTTATTAATTTTCAATCATTCATCCTTTTATGGCATAAATGTCTATCAGATCAAAGTTTGTCATGTATGTCAGTATATATGCTCTACCATTATTTTTAATAAAAAAAAGTAAACAAAGAATTTTGGGTAAATATGAAAATTTCCATAACATTTTTGAAACATTAAATTTTGAAAATAATTGGTCTCTTTCTACCTAAACTTAAACTGATGAAGGTGTAAGCATGTTTAAAAAATTAAAATCAACTTGAGAACCAAAAAAAAAAAGTAAAAAGCGGGAAAAGAAATACGATATAAGTGGTGCGTTTTCATAACTTTAGCGTGTAAAATTAGTTAGAATGCATAGTTGATGACCATAATTACAAACGGTTAACAATAAAAACTCCCAAATGAGGTCATTCAAGTGACTGCAACTGTAAAGCTGCACCAAATAACGAATCCAAATTTCAGAACGTATCTTACAACTCATTCTGCTATCAACGTGTAAAATATCTTTCATTGCTACTTTGGGAATAGTTGGATTATCCCCAAGACAACTGGCAACCTTAGACCGGTGATGAATGTTACACTAATTAGGTTTTAAGACAAAAACCTTTTAAGACCCACCAAAGAACAAAGTGCCAGCAGATCATCCATCGCTTGTCCATGTAAAGGCCAGAATGACTATTGTAAGCGTTAGGAACATCGTTACACAAGAAAACACCCACATATACCTGTGTTGACTCTTCTTCTGGTTCTCACTACTTCCCCATTCAATCTCCTTAAGAAGCTCTCTCACTTCATCCATGTCCGAGTCCTTTGCTGCTTGAATTAGTCTCCCGTGAATTTTCTCTAGTTTAACAAGTCTTCTAGTTTTTGATGAATTGTTACCTGGCCAGATAAAACCCGTCATTTTCCAAAGAAGAATGCCTACATATATGGCCACAACACAATCCACGGTGTAATGGTGGCGCTCCCGAATTTCTCTCTGAGCACTATGCATTACAAGTAACCATACGAAGGCTGAGCTATAACCTCCATAAGCTTCCTGCAATGATTGCCCATTCTAGGTTTAGATTACATTTGCAAGTAGTATCATTTGCTAATCTGATAGCATGGCTGGCCGGAACACAGGGGCCAGAAGTTCAGCCCATAGGCCCTTGTTGGTTTATACCCGTAGGAATAAGAATTAAGCTGTAATAGGTTGTTAGTGTTAGCAGCCAAATAGTGCCAGTGTGGCAAAGTCGTTAGATAGTCAGAGAATGTTAGTATTAAGGAAACACAGAAATGAGTGAGAGGACATTCTGGAATTTGAAGAATCATTGTAGTACGGCCATTACGCTTGGGCAGGACCAGGACCTTCCTTTGAGGTTCTTCCTGTAGACGTGAATAATATTCTGAAGCATTTGAGCATTTTTAATTGTTTAGACTCCTAACTCTTATCATTTTTGGTGCGGTGAGCGTGGACTTTTTTGCGGGCAGGGGAGTTAATGACTAATACAAGGATGGACTCTCGCTTGGAATCTGTAGAGAGGAGTCTGGGAGCAATGGAGCAACGGATGGATCAGAGGATGAATGTGTTTGGAGTAGAACTGTCTGAAAACAAACAACAATTGGAAGAAATCAAAAACTTACTGCTAACACTAACAACCTATTACAGCCTAATTCTTATCCCTACGAGTATAAACCAACAAGGGCCTATGGGCTGAACTTCTGGCCCCTGTGTTCCTGCCAGCCATGCTATCATAATCGGTGTTGCGTCATTTTGCCATAGAGTCTGTAGACCAAGCTTATTTTAAGAGGTTATAATGGACAATGCAATTAAAAAGAATGAATAAACAAATTTACCGTCCAAGCCATAGCAGTCAGTACAGCAACAAGCATGTGGCCACTGTATAATAGGTCATTGCAGCCGCCTCCAGCTTTCTTCAGAACACTGTACCATGATCCGTCAGCGGTATTGGGTCT
Organism: Erythroxylum domingense; assembly: GCA_025594535.1. Taxonomy (NCBI): domain Eukaryota; kingdom Viridiplantae; phylum Streptophyta; class Magnoliopsida; order Malpighiales; family Erythroxylaceae; genus Erythroxylum; species Erythroxylum domingense. The sequence continues at coordinate 9,055,640 of JANQBM010000002.1, read as the reverse complement.
CAAAAAATACATCAGAAAGCTCATTCGTCCCCAGTTTGGATGATAATCATTGGGGTATTGCCCATAGTCAGCTACAAAAGTAGTGAGCAAAAAGTTTTAGATTCAAACTTCCAGGCAAATATCCTATGCTTGATTCTCAATAAGATCAAAGCAAACCTCAACCAAAATGAACATTCATTATATTATCAGTAGTGAAACTCCACCGTGGGAACATTTAGACAAGCAGTCAGTTCTCTGAAAGACGCTAGCAATCAATAACCTAAAATAATCACCACCAGTTTGTCTAATATCAAACTAGAAAACAAATGTGGACATCCAATATAGTAAAAGCTAGATTTGAAGTTAATATTGTAAATGAAATGTGATAGAATATCTCATGCATGAATTAGCATATTCAAGAAACAAAACAGTTTCAATTGGTCCACCTGTATTATATACGTCTCAATCACACAGAAAGAAGCCAAATGTCATTTCTTTTCAAAAAAAAAAAAACCATCTAACTTGTGAAGCTTAACATGGATTGACAATAAAGTCAGCAGCAAAAGAACATAAAGCTGACATCCAAAATGAATGAATGAAAGCAAAAAGCCTTAAGGTGAGACAGTTAAGGCCAGGGAAATAAGCATACCATAAGCTGTATCCAGGTTTATTACTTGACGAATAGCATTAGCATCTGAAGCATAAGGAACATAGTATTTCTGAGCCCAACGATGAGGATATGCTGGTACTGCAAATCGAGCTTCAGCACACCATGGCCGTGCTGATGGCAGAATTGTAGAAACAAAAGTTATAGCTCGAAGAAGACGGCCGATTGCCATAGTGAACATGTATCTTGCTCCTAGGCCCATGCCAGGAGCTTCTACTGAGTCAAATAGTACAGAGAATGCAAGCATCATAAACAACATCAGGAAATGGTGCAGCCCAACAATACGGGCTCTTAGTATCTCAACCATGGCCCCAGGAAGCTTTTCATTCATTGATAAAAGCAACCACTGGCCAGTGTCAGGAAGAGGAGGTGTATTGCTGTTCAAAATAACCAAAACCAATTCCCAAAAGTAATCTGGTTAATACAACCTAGCATAGATGAATAAGACTTTTCTAGAAAAAACCAACAGTATGAACCTCAACAAGTGTACTGACAGTCATATTGTAACCGACATCCATTAGATGGGAAACTTCACTTGTTCAAAATTAAGATTATAATCCATCCAAGAATCTGATCCTGATATTCATGCCAAAAGAATCATGATCAGCTAGACTGCTAATTTGTCTGTATAGAGACTCCTTCGAAATTGAAATCAACGTTGGGGGGACATTCTATAATTCAGCATTAACTGCATGTTTAAAAAGGGAAGAACCACACTCTTCTGGAACACGTAAAGTAGCTAGAGACAGTTTTACCAATCAAAATCCAGTAAACAACTTGCTTTAAATATTTTTACTTAAAACGAAGTAATTAGCAAAACTACAAAAAGAAAGTAGATCTATAATTGTTTAAAGCCAAACCCACATCTGATCTTAACATAGATTCGTGTTGCTACCAAGTATTAAGGTAGGATAAGTGCATTCTATATACACTCAAGCGCATGACTTCAAGTCTTAATAAAATGCATTCAACTCTTACAAAAATCTTCGGTAACAAGCCATCTCCGTTCAAAACCCGACCTACGCCCAAATTATTGGGCAAATCAAACCTGACCCACTTGCTATAAACAGAAAATGATTCAAATCAAGCTCTACCTTCATAATATTAGTCCAAAAGAAGATATGAAAATAACCATTTCCACTTATAATTACCAATTACCAACGAATCAACAATCTGGGTAAGTTCAACATCTGTGACCCGATGTTCTAAAAGAGGCATCATAGCACCTACCGATGCCAATCAAGGCCGAGCACGGCAGTGACAAAGCGGACAGAGAGAGCCTCAAAGAGGAGACAAGCGAGCATGAATAACATGGAAGCAACAAATGGTATCGCTGCGCGAAACTCTGAGGACCAGTGACGGTAGAAGGGCACACGAGAAATGGCGATTAGAGCAAGTATGGACCAGAGCGCCGGCTGAAGACGCTCGTGCCACGTCGGTGACAGGTGACGCAGGTAATCCACTGCCACGTAGGACATTGCCGCTACTCCGAGACCGTCCGCGGTAGTCGCCGGTCGCCACTTCATGACTGTGGCGGTGGCAGCTGCTTTTGGACAAACGGATCGGAGTAAGAGATTAGTATAGCCAGGCAGTAATGCTGTGTCAGATCGGCGTTGAAGATGGGTTTTTCGTTGTTGCAGTATAAGAATGGGATCGTATAAGAGCTTAAGTGACTTGGCTTTGTCGTTCTTCCTAACCTTGTTCTCCTATTTGACCGCAAGAAATAAAAATTGTTGGTGATGTTCTCTAAGTCACGTTTGAAGTTCGATGCTTTTTTCTTTCACTTTAAAGGGCATGATTAACAGTATTAACTGTTTTCTTAGAAATTATTCAATACCTGATCTTTATCATCCCATCTTGATGGGAAGATTCCATCTTTTCTGCAACAATCAAAATTAGAACCTGGCCAAAGTAGTTTAGTATTGGAACTAAAAACTAAAAAGTAGTACTTAAAATTGAATAACAACCTGAACTTAGGTGGAAATTAATTCTGGTCAGTTACTGGACTCGCTCACCATGAATTGTATGTTTGCCATGCTAAATTTTATGACCCTAAATTCCGAAGTGTCAGAAATTTTTAGGTTTTAAAGTTTAAAAATATTTTAGGGTTTAGGTTTTTAGATACATAATTTATATATTATTATATATATTTAATGATTATTTAATATATTCTCGAAATATAATTATTGCTATTGTCTTATTAAAAATTAATAAACTTTATTTTTAAATAGTTTTAGATAGTATTTATTAACAACTTATTTATTAAAATGTCTCGTTTCTTACTTTTATTAACATTAAGATCATTTTTATATGACATAAAAATACTACAAATTGTTCATAACAGAAGTAAAGAAATTAGGATGACAATGGCCGGAGCGAGTCTGGTTTGGGTGCTAACTCGAGCCTGAACTCGGCTAGAGGTCTGACTGAACTTAGGGCTACCCCGCCTTAGCCTAGATCCTAGGCAGGCCAGGCCAAATCAGCCCTACTTTTTAATTTTTTTTAAAGTTCCAATATGTAATCCGTAACACGCTTCAGTTACACATTCACGATCGAACGTGAAAGAGAATGAATAACGAAAATACTAAAAATACCTGATTTCAATTCCATAACTTCCAACAAGTTTTTTGAAGTGGAAACAAATTTGATTTCGCGATGACCTTCACGAAAGTTGATCATCGGAATGTCGTTAACGTCTTTCTACAAACTTCTTAACACGTGAACCTCTTGACGAATCAGAGAATCTGAATGTTCATGAATTGCTTAAGCAGCTACAGGAAACCTCAACTTTATATATAGTTTTCATATTAGACTTTCTTATCACAAGCCCAATAAAAGTCTTACTCATACTGGTTATTGTCCATTTTCCTTGAGGGACTTCAACTCATTAATTCAGATCATTTATCAGATTATTTTATTAAGTTTTAAGTAGAACAAATTCGATTCACTTAACTTTAAATTTTTTAAAACCAAAAAATGTAATTAATTGTTGTCCAATATTTTCTAAAATTTCCAACATTTTTTTTGGCCCTATTGGACATAGGTGGTTCGAGCTCGAGCCCGAGCCTAACTAGGTCCTAGGTTGGCCAGCCAGATTGGCTCGACTTTAAAAATAAAAAATCAAAACGACGTCGTTTTATTCATGTTAGTCAAGTTTGGAGCTAGGCTGAACTGGACCTGAAGAGCCAGGCTCAAGCCCGACCTAAGGTCTAATGAGGTCCAGATATCAGAGCCCGACCCCAGTTGCCAACTATTATTATCTTTATCCAAAACAAATTATCTTGTTTAAATGGGTTAAGTTAGAATTCAAACTTTTTTATATAAATTTTGAATTAGAATGTTCTAGATGAGTTAGAGTATAAATGAAATATGTACATGTGAAAAAACCAAGTCAATAAAATTTAGGGGTTGTTTGGTCTATCTTTGTTTTGATTATAGTTTTTAGTTTTTAGTTTTTAATTTTTAGTTTAATTTTATGTTTTTAGTTTCTATTTTATTTCAAATAAAAACAAAAACTTATTTAGTTATTAATGTTAATGTTGTTATATTTTTATAACTTATAATAATTATTTATTAAATAAAACTTAAAATAAATTATTTTTAATTAGATAAATTAATTTTAATCTCTTATATAATATTTATTTAAAAATTATTAATAAAATTATTATATTATATTAAAATAAATAATTTAAAATTTGATTCTTCATTTATAAATTAATATTTATTTTAAATAAGTTTTATTTATTAAATCAAATTTTATTTAAAATGTATATAATTGAAGTTATTTTGAATTTACTTATATTTATTAATAATTATTAAATTAAAATTTATTTAATTAAATTAAAAAATTAAATAAAATTATTAATTAAAATATTAATAATTTATATTAACAATTAATGTAGTTAATTAAATATATAATATTAAATAATTAAATATATTTAGTTAATACTAACTCAAATTATAAAACAGAAAACTATTTTTTATAATTTTTATAATTTTTGAAAATCGGAATAAACTAAAACTAAAAAGAAAAGTTATAAAAAAAAAGAAAAGAAAGCAACGTAGCGTAGCCTTATTGCATCGAAACACTAATTGAGTACAGTCAGTCCTAGAAATGACACCTAGAAACCTCTAAGCTAGAGTACATTCTTGGGTCCGCTTTAAGATTAAGATACCAAATGGTAAAATGCCCAAAACTCGAATAATTTTACGTCCTAGTGAGCACTTGTCCTCTCTTTACAGGGCACTTGAGACTTTCGAGAGCCAATGACTTCAAGTGTTTGACCAAACTCTCATTCGAAAGGATTGAACAAGACACCCATGACCCATGTAAACGGATTGAGATCCTCTGTGGCCATTTTTGGGGTGCCCCTGCCTTTTCTATCTCAACCAAACACCAGGTAGCCTTCATTGTAACAATATTTAATGAATGCTCCTTATATATATGTGTCAAGTTGTGACGTAAGAGCAAAAAGAAAGAGACCGAATCAGGGCAATGAATAATCAGTTCCCTCTCTACTCTTTCTTCTTGTCCGAATCTTCATGCTATCGTCTGTATCTGCTGATCCCACAGATGCTTTCACCGAGGTATCATTAACAGAAAAAAACTTCCAAATCCAGAAACCCTACGACAAGCCACTCGAGGAGCGCTATAGTTTCAAACATGGAGTACAACGGTTATGGGTCTTCAGAAATCTTACATCGGATAACTATAAGAGTATTCAATAATTTATAATAGTGTGCAAATCTTCCCCTCTTGAGCTAACTTTTGGAGGTAAGTTAGACACTTCTAACATGATATCAGAACCAATTTGTCTTAATGGTTTGGGGTGGTACCCGATTATGTCCCTTTGCCTAATATGTCTATCAAATATCTAATCTTGCTTTGAACTAAGGAGGGTGTGTCAGGAATCTCATATCAGACAACTACAAGAGTATTCAATAATTTATAATAGTGTACAAACTTCCCCCTCTTAAGCTAATTTTTGAGGGTGAGTTAGGCACTTCTAACATCAAGCCTCACCAACCCGATAGCAAGACTCAGCCGAACACCGAAATTAGCATCGCGGTACGTACTTAGTTAATTCTCTCTAAATTTATGTTGATAAATATACTGATGTGAATTCTATTACAGGGACTAGATTATTCATCAGGGATATGGCAATTTGAAGCGTATGGATATGTCCTGAGAGGAACAACTGGTGCTATTGTAACGCAAATTCACGGAGGTGGGAAGAGGCATGCTGCAACATTGATACTGAGGATCTCTCAAGGAGACTTGAGGTATTATTTGCGAGACTTGGTCGCTACTCATCTTTACAATAGATGGTTCAGGCTTAATGTTATTCACGACGTCAGTGAAGGGATTGTATCGGTTTATATTGAGGGGAGGCTGAAATTGGTGAAGAATGACACTGGTCCAGGAGACTTGTACGTCAAATGTGGGGTTTACATTGCCCCACCGAATGCGAGCAACTACATGGAATCTAGGTGGAAGGACATTAAAATATTTAAGAAGTGATCTTCGTGTTGGAAGAATTAGAAGTTTGGAATCATGATCTATTATAAGGTTTTGCTAAGGTTAAAAGTGATTTTATAAGGTTTCATTACAACGAAAAAGATTTAGGTAACAAAGAAAAATATAGTTAAAAGTGTAATTATTATTGCTCTTAAAGTGACTTTCTTATAAGTATAAGACAATAAAATTCTTTAATTAGGCAAAAAAATAAATAATGTTTGTCTATGATAGCAACAATTTTGAATTAACAAGAATCTTTATAAGGTAATAAATTGTATTTATATAAGCTTTCACATAGTCCATATAAGGTAGTAGAATTCAACTTTTAATATATCTAAAATATAATATAATAGGCAAAAATCACTAGCTAAAATATGCATTTTACTATAGCCCAAATAGAATATAAGTAGATCAACCAAAATGTATAACAAAAACAATATCTATAAGCACCCTAAAATTCTTCACCAAGTACTTTCTTATCTGCTTTTAATCATCACCTTCTTAAAAAAAATAAATCATAACTATTCCAAAATCACCACGTTGATAGACATATTCATATATCTAAAAAATGAAATACGAAATACTTTATTGTGACCTTCGTTTAATTAAGATAATTAATATAGTTCAAAAATTAACAATAAGATGGTGAAGTGAAGATTATAATATTCCTTTCTTGAATGACTAGGTTCAATCAATTTAGAAAGCATGACTATGTTAGTATTATTTGCTTGCCCAAGTTAAGATAAAATGAGAGAGAATATTTGTTGCATCATTTCTTCTCTATTTGCTTTATCCTATTCTAACTGCATTTTCATTTCCAAACTTCAGCTTTCTCTTGTTCTAAATCTAATTCCTTTCTTATTCTCTCCCTTTTAGCTTATACTTTCGCGATCATCTCTTCTTCCTATGCAATCTTGATAGAGTGTAGATACTCATTAGGAACTTGGTCCAAAGCCTCACTCATCTTATTATTTTCTTTCATGCCAGATGGTTTTAATCAATCCCGTATCATTTACAACCTTCTGACTATCATTGTATTTTCCCTTCTTCAATGCTAGCTTGTAAAAGAAAAGTAATGTATTACTTCTTGAACTAAATTGACCTTGATGAATATAATTGTGGGAACAAATCTTTTGTTCCCAATAATTCAGTTCCCTTAAAATCTCAACCATCTGATGTAATAAATTAGACGGTTGAAATACATTGGGTACAGAGGGAACATATTATTAAGTACAAAAGATTTGTTTTCTATAATTGCAGGTTTATAAAAAACAAACATAACGACAATATTTACGTAACAAAGAAACTTGTAGTCACGATAATGCATGTAAACATCATATACAATTACAAAAAAACTTATTATAATTTCAATTATACTATAAATAACTCATTTTGACAAAAAAATAGATTGACAATAAAAAAAAAATGAAATCTAAGTGATATGACCAACGCAATATAATAGAATAAGATAAAAAACACGTGTAATGAGCAATAAATTTGGACATCTTAATAAATACAGTAATAATATAGAAAATTGTTACAACATAAATCACTATTCACAATTTTCTCTTTTATACTTTCGGTAGCTTGCTCGTACATTTTTTTGAAGTTTTCTTTTATAAGTTGCAAGATACTTTTTAATTAATGCATGCAGCATTAAGAACAAAAGGGCACAAATAAAGATATATGGATAATAGGTATATAATTCTATAAAATTTTAGAAAAACTAGAGGAAAAAGAATGAAAGAAGGAAAAAGAATGAACCAACCTTTTCAATATAAAAAATTAACTAACTTTATCTTACTTATCTAAAAAAGAAAATCACTTTTAAAAGTTAATATATTGTTTAATTCTATTTAAATTTATAATTCTACTTAATGAATTTGATAAATATTAACTTTGAAAGGATCAGGCATATCTCAAAGAGAAGAAAATTAATAGTCATATACTAATGTCCATCTTAATTTCCACATGATGAAACGAAATGTAAAGAAAAAAACAATTTGTCCTATACTCCTATTAAATAATGGTCTTGCTACCTCTTGCATAAAAGAATCTCTATAATGTAGGTTTTTTCGGCAAGTAGTATATCTGTACAAATGTAATATTAGTGTAACAAAAAGAAAAAAAAGACTATTTCTACCTAAAATAACAAGCTAGCTTATCTGGTATACAAGGTTCTTCGCTTTATGGAGGTCTGGAGAGGGTCATAATGTACGTGTAACACCCCATGTTAGAGGTTAGAAAATTTAGGAATTTGCAGTACATCATATGCTTTGCATAATTGAGTATTCGCTAATATATGCATATGAATTTTTAACTTATGTAAATAAGTGTACATGCATTCATTGACATTTTCGGGTAAATTTGATTTATAAGTGAAAATTGTGGATTAAATTAGAGTGTATTAATTATGATTTGGAAATTTTGGTATATTTATATATATAATAAGTGACAAATGGATCCATTCTTGTGTGACAAGTGGACCAATACTTAGGAGACATATGGACTGATTAATTAGTGACATATGACAGCATCTAGAGTGGATTAGTGGCAGCATCTTGAGTTGGAAAATGTAAGACATGCCTTAGGACAAGTTTTGTGCTTGAATGGTGACACCTAACATGTTGATGTGCTTGAATGGTGACACCTAGCATGGTGATGAAGCAAATTCCAGCAGCAACATTTATGTTGTTTCTTTCATATCTCTTCCACAAAATTGTTTCAACCTTTCTCTATATTTTGGTCCTTGCCTAGCTAAGTTGGTACATGAAATTCACTCCTTAATCTTTCATAAAACAGCCAATAAAACCAGCCGAAAGCTAGCTTCATCTTGCTGTCCAAAATCAACTTGTTTTCATCCTAAGTTAGTGATAAATTTTGCTTGCATGGGGACTGGATTTAATCTGGAGTTTGAGCTGTACTGAAAGCCTAACAAGTAAGTGACAATCTG
>JANQBM010000002.1:9000921-9021158 GCA_025594535.1 Erythroxylum domingense | reverse complement strand
TAAATAGAGTTTCTTTGTGCTTAAGTTAAAACAAAGCTACCAAAAAGCTTCACCCACAACATCACCAGCTAGTCTCGGTATCTTCCTTCCCTTCTTTTCCAATTAATTAATAAACTAGATCTGATAATTTCAAGGCGCAAAGCTTAATCAGAAAACTAGTATTGCATGGCCGTAACTACATAAATGATTATAATCGTTTATAAGCCAAACTCTTTCCTTTGTCGTTCAATTTTGATTTTTAACTAAGATTCAGTCTTTTAAAAAACGAAAATCAATTTAACAATAAAAATCTTGAACCAATTAATTTTTCGGTTTGATTTTAACTTTTTGGTTTAATTTAGTTTAATAATATTTGTTGTTAAAAATTAATTAATTTATTAATTAATCGGCCGGTTTCATAAACTAATCAGTTTTTTTATATAAACCAATTAATTTTCATTTAATTGTATCATTTTTCAATTAAATTTTAAAATTTTCAATCGATAAAGGTGGTCTGCTTTAATCAATTTTTCAATTTTTTAATTTATAAATTTTTTACACCTTAAATCTTTTATCTTATCGATTTAACTTCTAGTCTGATTTTGAAAATATTGTAGAAAAAGCAAAAGTTATAACGTAGTTTGCCTCTTATATAGTAATTAAGGGATAAAATAATATCCGTCTGCTGCAAATAAGACATGTTTGAGAAAAAACAAATGATGATAATTTGCACGTAGAAGCTTAACCGTTGATCATGATAAACATGTGATACAAGACGGTAAGATGGATCAAATGACATTATGATGAAGCTAAGGTATAGCCTTTCAGAAATTGAGCATTCCACGCATTAAAATGCTGTGTGGAATACGGATCTCTCTCTTTCTCATCGGGGGTTGAGTAACTTGTATGGACTTTAGACTTTAATATTATCTCACACCTTCTGCTTAATTATGCATGGATCATATGAAACATTTCAACATGACTTCCAAATTTATTAATATAATATACCCTTCATACTTTACAATTTTACTGGTCATCGTCATCTTCGTCATTATCGTGATCATTTTGATACCTAAACTTGGAGTTAAATATATTTGATGCCTACAATTGGGAGCAATTCCCTTAAGGGCACACTAGAATTGTGTTAGTTGGATTGGAGTCCAATATTAACAGAGAAAGAGACCCATGACGTAACCATTTTCTTGATGGGTTAAGCATAATTTTAACATTTAATTAATAGGAATATGCATGATTACGTGCTTTTGACTACATATATGCATGAATTAAAGCAGTTTCTGTTGAATTTTTGGGTTATTGAAAACGTTTATCTGGTTGATAATGAAGCCACTAACTTTACTGAGCTAACAACCTAGACGTGCAGCACTGTATAACCAAACTCAGTTTGCCACATAATACCTAGCCCTCTTATGATTATGCATATACGTACGTGATAATAACAATGATTACCAAATTAAGCCCAAATCTTACAATCGTTTAATTTTTTATTTTAATTTTTAATTTTTTGGTTCAATTTATTTTAATAATTTTTGTTGTTAAAAATAGTCAAAGTATTATGTAATCGATTAATTTTTGTAAATTAATAAGTTTTTATAAATTAAAATAAATCAATTAATTTTTATTTTAAATTTTTTTTTTTTAAATAAACTTCAAATTCTATGAAAAAAATCTCTTTCAATTATGTTTCAAATTCTTTATTTTTATTAAATCTTTAATTAATTTTATGATAATTTAATAAATATTTTTTTAAACATTAGACCTTTTATGTTACCTATATAACTTGTTTTTAAAACAATGGATAAGAGCCATAAGACACTTGGAAATAAACATTGAAAAGATGTTTTAAGGCGTTAGAGAGAATTATGACAATGAAAGATCACTAAACTAATAAAATGTTTTCAAAACACAGATGCTTCTTATATATATGAATGATATGTTGGATTGTTATATACATATACACGTATACATAAACATATATTATATAGCTGTATACAGGTGGTGATTTGGGAAGCTTAAGTTTCAATGATTCCAGCCACCATTTTATAATATGGTTTTGATGATATATGAAGATTCTAAGAAGCAGCAACTCCAAATGGTACAAAATAGTTACCTAAGCTTTATTAGTTTCAGTTAAGATGTTTCGCTTTTTAAGCGAGCAAACGTATAGCAGAATTGTATGTGCTTTTTCAGGAAGGTTTTCTCAGGTTCTAAGTAGAGAGGGCAAACCAACAAATACCAATTACCAAATGACAGTATAAGGACAAGAGAGAAGACTTGCATAAGAAGTATAAAACCAGGATTTTTAAAGGCAAATAGAGGAAAAAGAGCCCACCAGATTCAATAAAGGTACTGAATACATGGGGTTCTTCACCGAATTAAGCCTTAAAGGTTGCAAACAATTTGGAGAAGCAAAATTCTCTTTCTCTCTGTATATGATAGATGAGAGCTATCATCAGAAAGATAACGTGAATTACAATATTACTTTAAAATGCCTTTTAGAGGCTTTATAAAGCAAACATATACATCAAATTTATGGACAACTTAGGAAGTTGTATTGGATTGTTACCAAGTCGTTTTCCTTAAAAGGTTTTGTGTTGAAGTCTTAGTTGCATACGTACGAGATTTTCTGTTTAGACTTCTCCACTCCAAGAAAGTGATTGAAACTTATATCCCTCTTCAAGACCATTTCATCCGGTCTTTGCTCTTGTTGTATATAAGAATTTATGATGTGGGCCAAATTTAGATCTTCAAAGGCCAGAAAAGGTACTTTATATACATTCACTTCCTTTCTTTCATTCCTGAGATGTATTCTCCTCAGTATTGCATAGTTATGCAGGTACAGAAGATTTAGTGAACGCCACTGTATTGGCATAGATAGCACAAATGATGTTTGAGATATAAGGGAAAGAAAGAAATTTTCCTTTTAGTTTTTCTAACACTTTTAGTTATTTTTCACTAGCTGTTTTGGTATTTTTCATGCTAATAATGTCTTGAAGTCATATTTTGTAGTTGTACTAAGATTGACCTATGCAAATTAAAAGATACTGCCACTGCGTGTTCATAACATTTTCTTTCTTGGTGATATATGCATATACTTAAGTATAATAGACGGTCGATAATTTGGATACATGGATGACTGAGACTTATTTTATTGGTTAGTATTTTTTTTTTCAGATGGGAAGGAACTAAGAGATGCTCGTAAAGGCTTGAACGTGAACGAGGAGTATCTTAGTGCTTTAAGAACACAATCCTATGCTAATTTCTTCACAAAAGCTCAGTCTCTTGTAAATGAACCATCTTTTCCATCTTATTGTTATCACAAATTCTCCGAAGTTCTTTTGGAACCAGGTCAAGATGTTATACCGGCAATTCTTGAATCGGCTTCTACTCTTTCAGGAATACCTGACCTGAAAGACCTGATGTTCAATTACTTTGACTTGAGTGCCGAGGCTTCAAGAATTTGCAGCCACCTGATTAAGAAAATAAAGCAAGTCCAATCTAGCTACCGCCTGGTTCAGGAAGTGCTTGACAGCTGTGCTCAGGAGAAGGCCGATTTCGTTGTTTCAGATCTCAAATTTATCGTAGAAAGCAATCCCTTTTCAAATCCGAACAAGAGTGACTTCAACTTAATTCATGACAAGTACGTCTTCATGTTACAACACCTAAAATCAAAAAGAAAAAAGGTGGCCAGACGCATAAAGATGATTACATGTATACACAAAACAACAGGAATTTGCATAACAGCAGCTTGTGGGTTAATTGCAATCACAGCTATAGTCCTAGCAGCACATACTCTTACTGCTCTAGTGATGGGGCCAGCCATTTTCAGCTTACCGATCAATCGCTTCAAGAAAAAGCTCTTGAGCTTGAAATGCCTGAGAAGTGGATTTCTTGGCAAGATCGGTCAACAACTTGATTTAGCAGCGAAGGGAACTTACATACTGAATAGGGATTTGGACACAGTAAGCAGACTTGTTGCTAGGCTTCACGATGAAGTTGAACACAGCAGGGAAATGATACGATTCTGGTTGGAAAGAAGAGAGGATAACGGTAAGCTTTCATTGGAGGTGGTGAAAGAGCTTAAGAAAAGTGGTGTTGGATTCAGAAAGCAAGTAGAAGAACTTGAAGAGCATGTCTACCTGTGCCTTCTTACCATTAACCGAACAAGAGTATTGGTCACTAAAGAAATTATGACCAACTCTAACATAGAAGATTGGAGATATACGAAGTAGCAAGTAAAGTTAGAGGAGTCTTTGTACATTAAGGTTTGTTGGTCTGTATGCAGAAACTTGATTTCCTGAATAAGCAAAAAATTCAAAACACCGAAAGTCAGAAAGAAGATTGAATTGTCTCACCTGCAAATGCTATAATTTTATGTTTTGCAAATTCATCAATTTTTTTTTTGAAAATGCATAATACTTCTCCATTTCCTTTCTTCCTCATTGCACTTGTTCAAGTTGGATCAGCATAATGCTTTGAAATAAATCGGTGGGAAATTTGTGTTGGTGGTAGAGCTAACCGATTTATAAAAAGATAAAGTGATTGAATGATGTAACCATGGGGAATCAGTGTATTATAGAAAATGTTACCGTAGGAGGTTAGGTAGGTAAAGCTAAGAATTAAGCAAAAATAGGAAGAGATATATTGCAGGAACTAGATGATATTTTCATTGAAACACAACAACAGTTTAAATACAAAAAATTGTAATTGAACTTGAGAAATAGTAAAACCTGGCTTAGGAGTATCTTAGATGTGAAGCTAAAAGCCTAAATTGGGGTTTAAATTTGTAACTTGTCAAAGAAGGTCTAAAATTTTACAAGTATGCTTAATTTAAGACTTTAATTTTTGAACAAAAATTAGGTCATATTTTACACGCGCCATTATATGCAGATCAGTTAGTCTTTAGATGTCACATGAAGAACACATAAGTTATTGTCCAAGCCAGTAGAATTTAAGGGGAAAAATTTAATTTCATTTAAATTTATACTCTTCAACTCTAAATCAACCTTTTTTTTTTCAGCAGATGTTTTCATCCTCTTTCTCTTCTCTAGATTAGGCTTTCACTCCAATCCTAGCACGTATCATCAATTTCCAAGAACTTTGATTTTGTGTCATATCTACCCTTTTTAGGACATGAGCCCCTTCACACATGTCTGCACATTAACCTCCCATGCTTTTGGACAGGCAAGAATGTCGACTGTAGAACTGCTCATTGGCATTGTCACATGATTGAAGCAAATTCACCTGCAAAATGAAAGAAACTTTATTACCATTTCTGGGAAATAATCATAGAAATAGATAGAGGAAATCAAGAACAAATGTACCTTAACTATTTTGAACTTTGAGCTGGGACACATATAAGCTGCCAAGATGCTCAAGTTGAAATCCTAGTTGCATGGAAAGAAAATAAATAATAGAGGTTTTAGCTTTATGTGATTAACGAATTCTCATAAACCAATGTAACCAATAGAGGGTACTCCTTGAATGGAATGGACTTTCATTGATAACCAAATCTTGCTCAAAACACTACAAATGATTTAGTTTCTAGAATGTGCTTCCAAATATTGTTAGAGACGAAATAACAAAACACACAGGAAAGAGAGTACAGTGGACTCATCTATGAACGTCTTACAACAAGCTGATGTTTACGAGAGAGGGGAATATTAGTGCCACTTGGTAAAATACACATAACACAAAGTTTTCATTAACACACTTTCCAAAACCTTAACATTACAATAAGCAAGTCAAGAATCTGTGGCAACATAAAACTCACCGTGAAAGGATCACCTCTTAAAGACTGAACATACATAAAAGTCCCCATTCCTCGTCCCTGCACAGAAATGGAATGCTAATTGAGGATAGAACATAAGATGTTCAGGATTTGACTAAAAGTTCTTAGTAAACCTGGAATTTGAATGCATATGTAAGAGAAGAGTTTTATTGCATATGTAAGAGAAGAGTTTTATACTCCAACACATAACAACCAATCCTTAAAAATGCAAAGAGATCATCTCCTTCACACTATTCCCAATTCTCTGCAACTTTGAGTGTTTTTTAATGTTCCCAAAACTCAAATTTCCCTATGCACTTCATGTCCATTCTTCTCAAATCTTACTCTCTGTTTTCTTTGCTCTTTCTCTTTTCTTGAACTAAGCACTTAGTAAATGATAAGCATCACCCAAGCCCAAAATTAAACATACTAGTCCAACTTTGGTTTTTCCTTTTACAACTTCAAAATGCATTCTTCAAATCAACTATCAAATCCTTCTTCCAGTGTCCCAAAATATGTGTATGTGCAGAGGGAGACAAGAAAAGAACATAATTGATTGCATGAGTAATCTTAGTTGCAAGTTACTTTCAAGTTCTTCAACCTAGAGAGACAAAAAAGCGAGCATCAGAATTATATATGGACATTTCTAATGGTCAAGAATAACTTGGCTTTTCTTGACTTATTATCAAGCAACAAGGTATCTAACTACAAAACAAAGTAAAGAATTCAGGGGACCCATGAATTGACTAACCCCAAAAACAGTCGGAGTTTAGCAAACTTGAATTACTCATTGGAATGGTTTAAGAATATTTAAACAGACCAACAAATGCATCGTGTTAAACAGTTTTAGTGTGTATTCACTGTCAAGATCCTGTAAACTTCCTAAAAACTTTGCTACGTTCACTCTAGAAATTTAGCTTACACAATGAAACCTGAGAAACAACAA
Organism: Erythroxylum domingense; assembly: GCA_025594535.1. Classification (NCBI taxonomy): domain Eukaryota; kingdom Viridiplantae; phylum Streptophyta; class Magnoliopsida; order Malpighiales; family Erythroxylaceae; genus Erythroxylum; species Erythroxylum domingense. The sequence goes on along the minus strand of JANQBM010000002.1, from coordinate 9,014,445 downwards.
TAAAAAACCACCATGTATAACATCATCAACAAGTAGTAGAAAATGTAAAGGAAAAGTTGGAAACTACAAAACCAACACAAGCCAAACCCAATTAAAAGAAATTCTCATAGTCAATGGCTGTAATCCAATGTAATTAACTAAAAAACTAAACGGGCTAACGAATAAATAATGATGGCGTAACCGATTTAGCCCTTTATATTCTTTTATGGGCTGTATAATTTTAGTACTGAATTTAAATCCACCGATTTTGGATAGATCATGAAGCAACTTTGGTTTGAACTATTTAATACTTTTAGAAGTTTTAGACTCTTTTTTAGTATATTTTAAGACAAATTTTGTTGTCTTAAATAAATGTCTAAAAACTCCACCAATGCTTAAAGTATTTAAGACAATTATTAGATGTGTCGAGACATAAACGTCCAAAATCTCCTTATTTTGGTGTAGTGTTCATACATGTGCCTTCACTCCAATCTCACTTCTGCCTTCTATGTAGTGTGAGCTCTCCCTTTTAGCGTTGGAGGTGAATAGGTGGTTAGGTTTTTGGAGATCTGAAACATATATGTTCTCTGATTGAAGACCAAGTAGGTAATAACTCATGCTCCCTTCTAATTTTTGTATATAATTTATGATTTTTGAATCTTCACTTTATTCCTTTGCCCTTTTCCCTTTTTATGGAAAATTTTGTTAACAATGTTATATTTAGGTAAATTACTTTATCTTCTTTAAATGAGTTTGATAATTACAGGGTTGAATAGCGTGTAGATTATAATTGCTTTCATGTGTAATTCTATTATACATTTGTATATAGGATATGATCAAGTTTTCTCTTCCCTATATACTTGACATTGTACGTAGGATATGATTTATGTCGCTTAGTTTAGCTTTGTTGGTGGTTATCCATGTTTTGTTTATCTCTATACACTGGGTTTAAGATAAAGTATGAAATTCATGGAAAAGATGCATATTCTTAGGAGCAAACAAATTCAATTTTGTAGACATCATTTAACTATAATTAAGTAGGTGCACAATCAACATTACATCTTTGTTCTGTAATACTTGAGAATGAGCTCAAGTAGTAGTTCTTCAAGGTAATGGGGTTGATTAGAGGATTCAGTTTGTTGTTTTCTTGGTTGTAATTTTGTGTTGGATTGAAATTTTTGAAAATTTCATCTTTGACAGTATAAGGATGCGTTCTAAGCTTGATTTGAGGTCATAGAAGCTAATTTCTTCAACCTATCTAGTTGAATGGAACTATAACGGAGAGGTTAAATATTGTTACTATAACTTGAAAGCACCTAGATGGGCTTTATAGACTAACGAAAATCCAGGAAGAAGGAAGGTTTTATGGTTGTTGACTCTTTTCAGTAATTTTGGTACATTTTTATGTTGTTTTAGTTAAATATGTTCATATATTTCATTAACGAATTGTTGTTTATTATTTGATGGTAGAGTGAAAATGTTTGTGGATTTCATGAATGACACGATCAAAGATTTTGTCCAAAAACAGAGAGAAGATGCTATACCGTCAAAGTAATTTATTAAAGGCAGAAGTGGCAGAGTTAAGAGAGAATGCAGTAGATGTTTGGCAAGCTGAGAGGATTGGTGAAAATTTGAAGTTGAAGAATGAGTTAATTGCCACGGGTAGTAGTGAAACATATTCAGCAAAGTGTTAGAAATTTATTGCTTGTTTAAGCTTGTGTTTAGTAGTTTTGCTTATGTTTGTTAGTCTAAATAATGAAGGCAACATAAGCAATAATTGTACCTTTAAAGCCTTACCGGGAAATGGTTTAATGTACTAAAACAATTTGTAAATGTAATTCACCCAACCTGATGTTAGAAAGTGCAATTGTTACATGTTTCAACATCTGTTGTACTCGTAATTTGATGTTCTAGCCTAAACAGGTTTGATGTTTTATGTACTAGCCTAAACATATTTGATGTTTCAACACATGGTAAGGAAGATTAGTGACAAAATAGGATCTTTAATCAATGGAGATGGAGTATTGGTTAATAGTCAAAAGGAGTTAAAAGAGGCAGTAATTGATTACTCTAAAAAATGTCATCCGTACTTTAGCTCCAATGATTAACACAACCGCTAAGTTGTTTTATAAGTCATCAAATTATTAATGAGAAGACAAAGATGTTTAATAGATCTACAATTCCAATTCTTTTTATTAACAATGAATTTGTTCTACCATTCATGAACTTCAACGAAAAGAAAAAAACCTAAAAGAAATGCAATTCACACTAATTGGTTTATGATATATTACATAAAATGACTACTTGATGATTTGATCTCAATTCAAGACTAAACATGAAAATAAAGGGGACCACCACTTTACTACAAAAGCTTATCATCTCTTTTGGACTTTAAGCTTTCCTTGAAAACTTTTAACATTGCAGAGAATGTGACAATTCCAATCAAGCTTTCACCACCCTTGGTAACTCATTCATGAACTTTAAGAAAAAGGAAAAAACCTAAAAGAAATTAGCTTTTAGGTTTTCTCTTACTAAGTTTAGTACTTGCATTCCCTTAATTGTCTTTAGACTTGAAGAAATTCGAGACTTCAAATGCTGACTTCACAGTCATGATTCTAATGAAGATCGATGATGAGACAACAACAAATAAAGAAGCTCTTGCCTTTGACTTTCTTGTTTTTCTCTCCTTGTGATTCATAATGTGTGCCATTGTTGGGTTGTCAAGTGATGGAAGAACTTCGTAATCTTTATTAGCAGCCTCCCAAAGATCATTTGCCTCTAAGTGAGTTTCCATTCTTGCTACTCAGAGCTGATAATTTTCATTGTTGAACATAGGTGGTGCCAATGTTATAAATGGTGTTTCAGAATCTATCTCTTTGATGGATTGAAAGGTGTTTAGGTTTTTTAGTGAAAAAGGTTCACTAAAATTCACTCACAAGTCCCTAAAAAAAGGACTCTAATACCACTTTGTAGGAGATTAGTTAGGTAAAGCTAAGGAATAAGCAAAAATAGGAATAGATATATTGCTAGAATTAAATCACTTTTTCATTGAAACAATAACAATTTAAATACAAAAGAATGTAACTGAACTTGAGAAATAGTAGCAAGAAAATATCCTATTCTTATACTTGTAACATAATAAGCTAAACAAAAAATCAGAAATAAAAATCTAAACTGATATGATCAAAGATATGTAAAACCAAAACAACAAAAATATGAAGAAAAATTTGCAGCTGATGCACATAATCAAACAGTTACAATATTAATTAAAAATATAACTTGAGTGCGATTTCTGGATGCAAAAAAGAGATTTGAAGGATGTAATTAAAGAAATGATAGAGAAAAGAAAAGGAGAGAAAAATTGAAGCGGAGTGAGTCAAGCATTCCATCTTCAACATTCTTCTCAAATCATGATTTTTTTCTTCTAAACTCTCTAACAAATGGTGATTTTCTTTGCTTAACTTGATCTATTGATTTTATAGCATGACGAATCTTTTTGCTTTTGGGAGATAATTTAACTTCCTATCATGGTTTTCCTAAGCTAGAAGTCTGGAGCAATAACTTGGATTTGGTAGAGGAAATGGGAGACGTCGTCTAAATCATATCCATTGCACTTGTGGCAAACAATTAAACCCAATGCATTATCAAACTCCATTACATTAAGGTTGGCAAATTGCTTGAATATCAATTTCATTGCACAGTCCATATCAAATTATTGAAACACTGAAAGAGGAAATTAGAAAATTTAAATGAAAGAAAGTAACTCGATTTCTCATATCTCAAGAAAGAAAATGACTAGAAGTGCAGTGTGAGTAGGCTCTACCAACCTAGCTAACAGAACTGATCATTTTATAATAATAATCCTAATCATTTTCTCTGGGAATTTCCCACTTAAAACTGCTCAATTATTCTCATAAAGTTCTGAGGTAATTACCTGAATTCATTAATGAATGGAAACAAAATATATCAATCCACTTTTTACTGTGTAAAAGTATTAAGCTACACACTCTCTGCTCATTCAAAAGCCCAATACATCCGACATTTAACAGTCTTATGCGTACCACTTTCTTCAAGAATCTTACTTTCCTCCTCCGTCCTTCACTGTCTCTTTAGTTGCTTGTTGATGGGCATGATGGCCAAGGAACACAATAATGTCACCAAAATCTGACAGCCCTCTTGTGGTTTGATCTCTCTTTCTCCTATTTACATTTCACAAACAGCAAAACCAAGGAGTCAAAAGTCATGCTTCTCTTTCTCCTGTCTCTCCTCTGCTTACTCGCACCACCTTCTCAATCTACCACGATACTGGTTGACGGTGTTTCAGAGTGGCAAAACCCCATTGTTCATGTAGGAGACTCCATCAGTAAGTTCTTAAATGCCCAGGTCCTTGTTTCCTTTTAGTTTAGTTGTTTACTTGCTTGCTTAGTTGGCTACTTACTAACATTCTCTATCTTTGTTCTTTTCCTTATCATCTCTTGCCAAGTATTCCAACACAAATATCACTACAACCTCTACATTTTCCAGAACCAAAGAGCCTTCAATCTCTGCAACTTCAGCCAAGCAACACTTCTTACCAAGCTCAACTCCACCTCTTACACGGTATCTCTCTCCTATTCTTAGCTTGAATTTGTATAATGTACAAAGGTAAAAGGTCACAGCTTGTAATTTGGAAAGCCTGACAAAAAATTGATTAACTAAAGACTTGAGAAATGGGGTCAAAATTCCAGATTTCTTTTTCTTGTTTTTTCCTAAACATGTCTGCCAGTTCTTTAATTACTCGGTCTCCAAGCTCAGAGCTTTTCGTTCTAGATAGTAAAAAGCATGACTAGAGAGGTACTCTGTTTCCTACGTATGTCTTCCAACTTTGTTTAAACTAATAATCATTTTCTTTTCTGAAACATGCGATGTATATCAAATTTAGTGGCATCCATCACGCACTGGTATTTTCTACTTCACGTTCCACAAGGGCTCTCTGAACTCCTGCAACAACCAACACTCTCTAAAGCTCGCCGTTAAGGTCTCTCCAGCACCAGAACTCTCACTCCCACCAGTGGCTTCTCCAGTCCCTCTACCTGGAGGCGCCTTACCGTCTTCTCCTGCATACCCATGGCCCTTCCGTCCACGAGGAGCAACAACTTCATCGCCGGCTCCGGTTCCAACAAAGGTGGTGGCAGATATAGGAGGAGGAGGAGGGATGCCATTTATAAATAGTAACCCAGCTGTTCCTTTGCCCACCGATGAAATCGACTCAGCTACTATACGACCGTTGCCTGCCTCTAGCTGCCATCAGCAGGTATTAATACAATGCCTCTCTTCTTACCATAACATTAAAGCTCATTCTTCATGTAATTATAGAAGTTGGCATGTTTTATCTATCTTTGAGGTGCTGTTCATAGATTGTGATTGGGTGGCGATGCAGGTGGCAGTGGGGTTACTTGGAATTTGCATGACTCTGCTTTGTGTGGTTTCGTTGCTGTTGTAGAAAGGAGTCAGAGTCAAACAATGGGCATCTGAGTGTCCCTTTAAGTTAGAAAATTAGGTTAAGTATGGGACAAAAGCACAGTGGTTAAAGAGTCTAAAGTCACTTTAAAGGATGTTGCTAAGCTTTGTGCTCCTTTTCCCAGTACTTTGTAATCATTGCCACTTCTTCTTTGTCAATGTTTTGCCCTTGCAATCAATTGCTACCTTTTTCTTTTTTTCCTCTTTATCAATTGTTGCCTCTTTTTACCGAGGGAAGGATACGAAGTCCCAAGATCAAGCTGTCCAGCTTTTGGGTAAAGCTAGACTTTAATCTTAATGAGTTTGTAAGAATGCTGTGCAGAAAACAAAGATCACCAAACCTGGTGTCTGCAAGTCCAAGCATGCTGTGCAGAAAACAAAGATCACCAAACCTGGTGTCTACAAGTCCACTTATCTACCTAAAATGTGTTTTTTTTTTTAATGTAATAATGTATATACAGCCTCTGTTGCCTTTCTTATTGTTGGTAAGATACATTTAGATTTGTAAGACATTAAGACTCCTTTATGGTATTGTGCAAATTTTATCACATGTTTTTATTTAATTAGTTTTATAATTTCTTAATTTAGTACTTTAGTATGTAATTTTCATTGAAAACACGAATAGCACATCAATTTAGAAGAAGAGGAGATTATAATATGTTACAGGCTGACATAAATCATTTGAAACTTTTTCTAATTTATCAAATTTAAATCTTAGAGCCAGCACAGATGTTCAATGCATGCTGGTACGGAGCTGCAGAAACGGAATCCTCCTTTAACTTTCAAGTGTCAATCTTGACACCAAGAAGGTAGTGGCGGTGCACTCTCTTTTATTCAGTATCCCTGACAGCGATCCCAGAGAGTAGATGTAGAAAGAAATGCTTTCTGCTCCCAATGGGCATACAAAAGTATCTGAGACCACCATGTCATTAGTTGAAGTGGGATAGTGAGTGAGTGTAATCACTTTTAGCTCTATATACGACTAGTGCTTTACAGTGGGGATGGAATTCCAACAACTTGTTATTTTTCAACTTGTAGTTGCCTTTAAAGATCCGTTATGTTCCGCCAAGGAAGAAAACCTGTGAAACATTCCATTAATTGTTCTAGCCAACCTAGCAATGACTCGTTAAGAAGCAATGAATATGTGCCGTTATCATGTACCATCCATCACTTAGCTTCTTCTTTAGGATTGTTAAGATGCTCTTTCGATCTAACACCTCGACTGTTTCTGGCATATCTGATTACGACATTCAAGTAAAGAAGAAAAAGACACAAAACAGCAAAAACAGGAGTCTTAAGGGTTATGGAGCTGGAATTGGGACTCAAGATCACCCGTACCAGAGATGATGTCACCTCCTCCTCTGATATTCGGGTATCCAAGGACCAAAGTGGTCCTGTCTTCTTCTCTAGAGAAACTGACACCATGTTCATCCTAATTATACATCTTAAAGGTTGTTTCTTTTAACGTTTCTAATATTATTTATCTTGTGTTTTTTACTAGATTTTGTGATTAAATGTATGCAAATGCAGGTTTTAGAAAGGAGAATATTGATATAAAGATTAATGAAGACGGAAGTCAGATTGCAATTAACGGTCAAAAGCCAGTTGAGGAGCTGTTGTTAGTAGGGTGGATTATGCACAAAAAAGATGTAAAGTTGAGGACATTCAAGAAGGTTTTTCGAATTCCTGACGGTGTAATTTTGGATCGAATCAGAGCCAAGTTTGATGTTGAAGAATCAGTATTAACAATTATCATGCCAAAATTGGCCAAAGGAATATGCGGGGCCGGGATTGAGGAGGTGAAGGAAGAGGAGTTTAATAAAGGGAAAGCTGAAGGTACTGAAGCTGTAGCTGACAGGGCTCGTGGGAAGCAAGCAGAACCGAAGACTGAAGAAGTGCGAAAAACTGGAGAAGTTTCTCAAAAGGAAATTGACGGGGAGAAACCTGATGCAACAGAAGTTGTAGCAAACAAATTTCCGAGCAACTGGGAAGGCAAGGCTGTAGAGAAAGAAGCAGAAAGCATAGGGACCAGCATTAAGAGTGAAGAAATTGACCAAATTGTGAAGCAGGAAGTTGGTCCCGAGGCAATGGAAGAAGTGTCTCGACCATTTACTGAAAGTGACAAAGATAAAAGGGTTCAAGAGGAAAAACTCGAGGGCAAGAGGGCAAGAAATAAACAAGAAAAAGAAAAGCTATTGGAAGCAAATATCAATGAAATATCAGACAAAATGGAAGCTGAAGCACAAGTCATGCCAGAAAGAGCGCCAGGTTCGACAATACCTGAAAAACCTGCAGTTGAGAATAGTAGAGAGTTAGGAAAAGCTACTCCTGGAAATGCAGAATATCCTGCTACATCAACTACATTTCGAGAAACTAGTATTATGGAAGCTGAGAAAGAAATTGAACAGCCAGAAAAATTTGAGCCAAGACCAGCTGAAGAAAATCAGTGCGAGAAACATCCTCATTTTGAAGGACATCCAAAGCAACAGAAATTACCACAGAGAGGAAGTTCCCAAGAAGAAAAACCCGAAGAACACATTGACGAACCGAAAAGACTTGAATCTGTTAAGGAAAAAGAGCAAGATGAAGCTCCACGTCCTTCTTATCTACCAAAAGCAGATGACAACCATGAGCAGGAAGCTGAGAATGAAATTAAAGAGGCAACCACGGACAGAGCAAACCTTCCCAAAGAAAGAGTTGACGAGAATGAATCTACAGAAGGGAAGCATAAAGATCGTAGTGTTTCGAAAAGATCAAAGCTGTGTCCTCCTCTTTTTTGTGCAGGCTCAGCCGTTCTACTTGCCTTTGTAGTGGTGGCCATCAATATCATCAGAGACAAGAGAAAATAGACTGATGACTTTACGAGCTTCATTTCCAAGTTGGCTTTACAACAATAAAGACTACTGCCATGGCAGCCTGCAACTGCTACACTTGGAGGGAATGCAAGCCTATAAGCGTGATGCTTTGCTCAAAAATGTTGAATTTGATTAAAACAATGTGAAAATTTCACAACTCCCGAACAAATTCTGATTATTTTACCATGTTTAAAAGCTAGCTTCCAATTTAACTCTAATAGAAGTGCTTTCACTGCCGAATTAATTAACTACATTCACTCATTGATATAAGTCAACAAGAAGTAGGATACTGGATTTGATATTAATTTTTCTGGTAGATCAATCTGGCAATTTATGAAAATTATATCCAGAGTAAAGAAAAGTTAAAGATGGAAGCGAGGATTGATTCAATGCTCTAAAGCTGTTGGGTAGATTGCAAAAGTTTTCAGTTTCATACAAGATGCTAGAAACTAGTCGCAAGGAAAAGGATAGAAATAAATCCATTCCTCTATACAGTTTATATGATTCAAGTGGCGCTATAAAAGCAAATCATTAATAGATAACTATAACCATGGAGGAAAAAAAAACAAACAAACAAACAAAATGCCACAAGTAAAATTCTTTGTTCGTACATGACTTGTGAATTATTTAAAAGCGAAACAGTTCTTGTACAGTCTCTCCTTCGCTTAACCAAAGACGTTGTCCCAACTGCTTAAACACCATTTAGGTCAACGCAATCGGATAACTGCGTCATTTGAGTTACATTCAGTTCTGGATTAAGCGCATACGTTATTTCTACAAACCAAACTATCATTAATAGTTTTAGTGTGAACCAAATCGAATAGAGAACTACACGTAATTCAAGAAAATCTAATTTTACAAGCACACAAAAAATGGATGCTATATGATCTCCTAGTTATATCACAAATGTAAAGGTTTCTCTCGTATCTAATTTCAGTGAGAGAAAGGAAAACGCTTGCTTGTTCTTGTAAAAGAGACAAATGACTTGGCGAGAAACGTCGCCTGCACGAAACGGCTGGTTTAAGACGAAAGCCACGTTCTGGTTCTGCAATTTATAACGACCTTCCAAGTTGGTGAGAATTGTGAACACTAAGGAAAGCATCGGCTTTAAAACTTTAGCCACTACTCATTGACCACCATTAAATTGAATGCTAATCCTTTCGAACTTGGTCCTTTCTCAATGGCGCGATGCATCAAGAGGTTGAAGAATCTTTATGGTTGTAGAGAGGTCCTTTTCCTAGTCGCTTTCCGCTACAAACGCTTAGAACTCAAACAGACACGAAATAGCTTTTTGCAATTAAGGCCAAGTAGTAACGACAGCTAACCAGTTGGCGGTTAGGAGGCCCACTAATTTGGCCAGCTGCTTGTATGCATGCAAACTGCAAGCCACTAATAATGTACTCGGCATACGACACTCCTGATGTTATGTTTCACCAGTCCTCTGCTCTGCAAAATGTTGATGGTTAAGAAAAAATGGGTAATACGATATTAAAAAAATGAAGGATGACTATTAAATATTTAAATTCTTCTGGGCCAGCTGTTCACACTGGAGAAACGTTGCCTTGTTATGGTCCTGTAATGTTTTTTGTGTCTGCCTAATATGACTTCCCATCATTGATTGCAGCAATATAACAGCTTGAATGTATTAATTAGGCCAAAAAAAAAAAAAAGACACCATAGAACATGCAAAAGATTGGATTTTTGTCAGACATCTTACTTATGGTAATGTCTGCTGGAAAGAGGGTAATTTCATGTTTGCTTAGAACGAAAAAAGATAATAATGTTCGTGGGCGAGAATGACAAGGGGGCCACAAATATAGAACAAAAAAGTTTCGACAAGAAATAAATATGAGAGAACAGCAAGAGTTGAGATCCAAAGAGTCACCAACTGCAGATTCAAACTAGTAAATTTGTTGTAATGGGTGTTACCTGTCGACAAGATAAGAACAAACGCATCTAGCATATTCGCCTCCCAACCCAAAATATACATCGGGTTTTATACTTATGCCCCACCTGAAAAATGCGCAGCACAGTTATCCTAATTTAATTGTGAAGAGTCACAATGCAGCAAGACGATTCTCATGGGCATTTCTATTTTCCATCGTATAGCAGCAAGGTTTCCAACATACTGAAAAGGAAATGGTTGAATTCGAGGTTTCTAGAGGTCAAGGTTAGGAGAGATTAGACCATCTACAAGATGACATACATAACAAAATACTAATCAAGAAACCAAAATTTCAACCATTCAACTGAGAACCGGCAAAATTTTCCAAGGACTTCAACTCAGACCAAATCAACGTCATGAACAACATGAAGGCACATAAGTGACAAGTTGAGAACCCGAAGAATTCAAAAAAAAAAAAAAAAGGATCCAGTATGCCTGAGAAGAAATTCACAATGGAGCAAATAAAAAAGGGATGTTGAACCTGTATGTCAAAAGTAAACTGGAGATTAACAATTTACGTAAGCAGAATCTCTTCTCCTCCTGCAGGAAATCATCAGACATCAGTAATAAAGATCAAAGTTAGATTAGCCATGACATTCTTTGACTAATTGTCTGGTTAATAAAAGAAAATATAGAAAATCTGTGGATAAACAAGAACCCATCTCTGTCCCATCCCATGTAGACAGTGAAATCTGACAACTCAGGTACTAACTAGACCAATCAAAAGATGCAACATTCCCCAGTTAATTGTTCACTCCAAGATTGAGATAAGATCAGGTGGATACAGAAATTCAATATCAATCGAGATGAGAATTAACTTTAAATCTTTGTGTTACGAGAAGTTGCCAACTCTGTCCCAAGAACAGGATAAAAATGCGCGCACACGGGATATATGTTCAGAAGATGAACATAAGACGAGACAAAAATGAGGGTTTCTGATTTCCCATTCACAGCCATCATCTATCAGAAATTGCAACAGACCAATATAAAGCGCAGCATTTACATTCTATTCCCAAAATATATGCTGACCAAAAAAATTGAAAGATCCCTCCCCTCTAAAACACCACTGCATAGGTACACAAGGAACAAAATAAGAATCAAAAGTAAGAACACAAAAATCAGCTAAAACAGCAAGATGTAATTTACTCGGAATTTTCAATTATACAAAAGAGCAACACCAGCTGAAGAACAGCATGCCGGACTCTGGAAAGTCCCCAGTTTCCAAAGAACGTACGTTTTCTTTATACAATATATATTGCTGATAAATACATGAAAACTTGTGCTTCCTTACCCTTTTATTCTTGAACCATCACCCATATCTTCAAAGTCCCAAATTCAAGCCGAGACGACAACTCTTTAATAATCTCAATCATTATGATTGGCTCGACCAAGAGAAACCAGGCCTTCAGTTCGGCTATGAACAATTCTGTGAAACGCCTCTCTCACTTGCCTCTCCAACGGGTCCAAACCCTCCTTTATTCCCTCACAGATCAGTCTGAGCTCCTGCGCGCTTTGCCGCACCTCTCTCTCCTTCTCTTCCGTCAACGGAAAATGAGCCGTGTCAGTCAATTCACCCATCAACCTCGTCGATTTATCCATCAGATGAATCTCCCTCAACAACCCACTCGCGTTCCTCCTATCCCTCTTCCTCGATTCTTCCAAAATCTTATCGTGCAGAGACAATATGGGAGCAGCCCACGGAAAGTTTCTTGGAATTGAAAAGTGGACATGTAAACCCCTGTCCTGGCAAGGAATCGCCGCCACGAGAGCCCACATTACGAATAACAGTATCGAGCTCATGGTATAAACTGCCACCGCTATCCCATTAGAAGCGACGATATCATTAGCTCTCGGAGCCACCAAATTGTTGGCAATTGCTTGAAGCTGTTTGGCTGCAGACCACGACCGCGAGACGCTCCATGAAAACGACCTAAAATGCCCCATGCTTCGCTGGTGCTGGTCTCTTGAAGACGGGTTTTGCCGTCCAAAGGAACGATTCCTGTGCGCCATAACTGTAGTGGACTCCCTCTCGTCCAGCATCGAAATCGACAAATCAACCAACGCTTTCTTGGCGCGACGGAACTGGCCTTCGCCGAGAAACCTCTGATTATCCAACGCGCAGAGGACAATATCAAGAAGCTTCAACCACTCTCTGATCTGCTCGATACCGTCGCGAATCGCATTACAGACATCCAGAGCCTTGACGCTGCGTTCGAAGAAGTCGTGAACCATACGATCCAAGGGCTGGCGATAAACGAGAGACCTGTTATTCAGTATGATAAGCCTGAACTCCTCCTGGCAACAGAGGAAAGCATCAAGAAGCTTCCTGATCCAAGGGAGTGAGAGCAGCTCCTGCAAGCCCACGACCGACAGGTCGGTGAATCTGTCGGAGACCTGTTTCTGGAAGGCTTCGAGCTCCAAGTCGAGGCTAGAAGGCTCGTGGGTCTCGCCCATGGCATGTACCTGCTCACGCCTGAGGCTCAGGAGTGATCGACCGAACGCCGCGGCCGCCGACCCTTGGTAATCTGCCGTTGCTGGCATTATCAAACAATAATCGGAACAAATACGGGGAGGGAAAGAGAGAGCAGAAGATACATTGATTGTTGAGAAACCCTAGAGGGAGAGGGGATTATATCTAAAAAGAAACTGATAAAGCGGGGATAAAATTAAGTCCAAAATTTTACCGTTACTGCGAACTTCTTCAAGTTTTCACTTAAAAAGAAAACGCTAGTTACTTTACGCACACACATTGGACGCGCTGTAGTTGGAGGACTTTTATGGAAAGCCAAGTGAGCATTTGAGATAAACTGAGCCCGAGGCGAGGTCCACTTTTTCCTTAGGAATGGATCAACGCCGTCGAATTAGAATCGTTCATAGCAGACGATGGAGGATCGTGATGTGAACGTAAATGGAGATATTGCATGTCATTGTTGGGGATTGTACACGTGGTGGAGAGTCTAAACAGCTGGGTCTTCGTTGGCGCGTAAAACTGCAGATAGACTCAGTCTAGTGTATATAGAATAAATATAGTATACTCGCCAAGTATCTTTTATATTATTCTATTAGTTTAATAAACGCAATTTGCAACTATGATGTGATTGAACAACAAAGCCATAGGGAACGTGTTGAACAGAGAAATTGAAACGTGGCAATTTGATTATGGTGCAAGTAGTCGTTTGAGTGTTAATTACAGCACCAGAATTGTGGGTCAAACCAAAGACGTGATTCTAACAATAGATTTTGTTT
>JANQBM010000002.1:8948739-8967156 GCA_025594535.1 Erythroxylum domingense | reverse complement strand
ATCAACTAGAAAACTAAAGCCCCATAAAGATAGTCGCTGGATCGTCAAATAAACTCTATAAAGAAATGATTTTAGTCGCCCAATCTGATATCAGGCACTAATCGTCGCAAAACCTAGAAGAGAAATAAACGAAATTTTGCCTAAGGGAGATTAAAGCACTGGGAATGAGAGTCAGTAGTTGCGTCACCCAAAATCACCATCAACTAGAAAACTAAAGCCCCATAAAGATAGTCGCTGGATCGTCAAATAAACTCTATAAAGAAATGATTTTAGTCACCCAATCTGATATCAGGCACTAATCGTCGCAAAACCTAGAAGAGAAATAAACGAAAAATCATATCTTTTCTCAGGTGTCAAAACAAAACTCAATCAAAGACTTAAAATTCTGTATCGCTGGTCCAAAAATCGCGCGATGCAAGACAGAAAGAATGCGATTGCTTGCTCAAAAAGTTTCAATACTAAAACCCATATATAGTTTTAGAAAAGGTACGACCAAGTGATCCCCATGTCAAGTTCATTAGTCATGGTCTGTTTATTTGAGCATACACTAAGTCCTTAGTCAATCAAGAACCCAACCTTAGCCAAATCAGCTCTTACAAGGTTTGAAACTTTACCAAAACTCGCACCAAGCTTGATCTAACTTGCTAAGTCACCTTAAAACTCTCGCATGCCACCGTCATACATATAATCTAGCTAACCTTCCCGATGTCCATCTTAAGCCTTCTTTTGGTCTCACATCCGAATCTTGCATTTTATCGAAGTTTTCTGCCAATATACACCAATGCATGCCAACGCCTAACATTGTCCCTTTTCATTGCCTACTCACAAGTCTTTGCCTTGTTCCGTCGTCTCGAGTGTCAAACATTGGTCAAGGCTCGCCAATGCCTGTATGATTTCACTGTTAGAACTTAGGAATCTAACAGTAGTCCTCTTCCCTGATTTTGAGGTACTTCTCTGGTCTCTTTCTCACTTTGTCTCTCCCTCCCTTTTGTTGTCTTTGTAGTGCCTTCGACATTTTCTTTTAAGTTCTTCTAGGCCCCAAAAATTTTCATGAAGAGGGTTGGAGATTTCTAAGGCTTTCTTTACTTCATATTCATATCTCCATTTCTTTAGGGTTCTATTGTTTCATTTGCTTGATGACTTGGGGTTTACTTTCTTCACTACAAAAAAGAAAAGAAGCTCCAAAAGCTGCCTCTCTCTCTCCCCCCTTAAAACCTATTTCTTAGTAATAATCTTCCATTTGAGTCATTTAATTATTGACTCACTAAGGAATCATATGCAGAACACCTTATTTGTAAGCTTATTTTATATTATCCACCTTATTTTCGATAGACAGATTGGTATCTTCAAAAAGTCTGATAAGGTAAACCTAATCACCTTTTTTGAAGAGTCGCAACAATGTTACTCTAAAACCTCATATTCATCTTGAGTCCTAAGCGATTTCCCTTACGAGAAGCTCTTGTATCAACAACTCAAAGCTCCTTTGGTACTTTTTGATCTCTCTCAGAGCGACGATTCTGCCATTGTTCTTTCTCTTTTTTTAAAAAAATTGTGTTGGAATTTGCATCAGTTAATTGTTCGTTTGTATTTATGTACTTCAACAAGTAATTCTATTAAAATTTTGAATTGGAAATATCTTTCTGGTAGTTTAATAAATTGACGAAGAACTAATAAAAAAATAGACATTTCTTTTTACAGTATCTTTTTTATTGACATATAAAGCTTGGTGTTTAATGTGAATGAGAAGTTTGAGACTCGAGTAGTTGAAGAAAATGGTTAGGTCTAATACATTCAATTTGAACCAGATGACATGATTAAATCACAATATATCAATTCCAAATATCTCCAATTAACACCAAACATTTAACACTTTACATTTAACAATCAATTATCTTTATATTCTACTCTCTTTTCTGTTTAACAGGAAAAGTAAATCTATTCAATACTGATAAACAGTAACTATAAATGCTACCACTAAGGGGACAAATGAACTTGCCACCAAAGTTTGAGGATAAAAATTACAAGATAATATAGAACATTCACTTTCAAAGTCCTACAATTTCTGTTATTACAGTTTACATTGTCTGTTCAAAGTTTGATATGGTATATTCCAAGAACAAATGGAATATTTATGTCCAGCACCAGGTGACTTTATTGAGATTGTACATTATAAAGGGTTATGCAAGTCAAAACAATACAAAAAAAAAATACATAATATCAGTTCCAAATTTCTCCGTTTAATATTGAATTAACACTAAACATTTTACAACTTTACATTTAACACTAAATTATCTCCATATTCTACTCCCTTTTGTCTTTAATAAGATGAGATAATGTATTCAATATTAAGATAAACAATAACTATAAATGATAACACTAAGCAGACAAATGAACTTGCCACCAAAGTTTGAGGATAGAAAGTATAAGATGACATAGAATATTCACTTTCAAAGTCCTATAATTTCTATAATTACATTCTAAGTTGCTTGTTCAAAGTTTGATATGGTATAGTCCAAGAACAAATAGATTGTTTATGTCCATCACGAGGTGGCTTTATTATGATTATACATCATAAGGAGTTACCTAGTATTGTATTATCGGTTGATTGTTTTATGGTATCGTAATGGTTTTCTCATATTAGATGTCTGACTAAAACGTTAAAATAGTTAATATCTATATTTGGTTCTGTAACTTTCATTCATCAATGTTTAGAGTATATTTGTTGAGAATATAGAAATAAATTATTTTTTTCTGTTATTTTAACAATGATTATTTTTTTCGTTTAGCTAAAGTTTGTTAGGCCCTTACCTTATATCTTGGCTGGGTCGAATTCTGTAAAAATAGATCAATGGAAAAACATCAATTTTCTCTCTTATTTCTTCTGGTGTATTGATTGGATGACGACTTCCTTCTTCTTCTGGTCATCATTAGTTCACATTTTCTTTTGTGTTTTTTCTTCCCTCTTTCATGATGGCTTTTTCTCAAACACCTGCTGCGCTGGATTTTAATCATCCCCTGTATTTGCATCCCTCGGATACACCAGGCACCCTACTCCTTTCTCATCAGCTTCTGGGTATTGAAAACTACAGCATTTGGAGCCGCTCCATACGTATTGCCCTTCTGGCCAAAAACAAATTGGGATTTGTCGATGGGTCTTGTAAGAAATCCGAGCTTCCTCTTGAATTTCACTCTCACTGGGATCGTTGTAACACGATCGTTCTCTCATGGATTTTAAACACTGTCTGTAAAGATCTCTCTGCTAGCATCTTTTTTGCTTCCAGTGCTTCATTTGTTTGGCAAGATCTTAAGGAGCGATTTGACAAAGTCGACTAATCTCGCATCTATTATCTTCATAAAACATTTTCTTCACATCTTCAAGGTACCACTTCAATCTCTGTCTATTTCACGAAGCTCCGTCTTCTATGGGATGAGTATGATGCGTTGGTTCCCATCTCAACTTGTGACTGTGATACTTCTCGAAAGACCTTTGACCATCTTCTTCAACAACGTCTATTTCAGCTGTTAATGGGTCTCAAAGATTCCTACTCAAACGTTCGAAGTCAGATATTACTCATGTCACCTCTTCCCTCCATCAATCAGGCATACTCGTTGTTGGTTCAAGAAGAGTCTCAGCGTACTCTTTCTTCAATAATGTTGTCTGTTGCTGAGCCCATTGCACTTTATTCATCCTCTCAGAGTAATCCGAAACCACACTTCAATGGTTACTGTGATCATTGCCATGTCAAGGGACATAAACGTGCTAATTGTTATCAGTTGATTGGATTTCCACCAGATTTTAAATTTACAAAAAAGAAACCTGCTGCTAATAATGTTGTTTCCTCTGATAAGTTGCCAGATACAGAGATAGCTACTGTCAAGCCTCCTTCTGCACCTGTTCTTACAACTGAACAATATCAACAACTTCTTCAACTGTTACATAAAGAACCATCCACTTCTGCTTCGGTAAACATGACAGGTATTGTTTCTGCTTCTAATTCCACTAAACTAGGGTGAATCCTTGACACAGGAGCCACCAATCATATGACATTTGATTTCGATTGTTTGGATTCTCCTATTGCCACTGCTTCTAACAATTCTTATATTTAGTTGCCTAATGGAAAATCCACCTCTGTCACTCATATAGGAACTCATAGATTGTTTACCAAATCAAACCCTCACAAACGTCTTATACGTACTAGATTTTCACTATAACTTGATTTCTATTTCAAAGCTCACCAAGGATTTAAATTGTTCAGTGTCCTTTTACCCTACATTTTGTCTTTTTTAGAACCTTTGCAGTGGAAGGATGATGGAGATTGGTAAAGAACATGACAGCTTGTACTTCCTCACACCATCCAAGTTACCTTCAGACACAAGTTTACTATTTGCTAAGCCTTCCGAACCTTTGCCCATACAATTTGTTTCTTCTTTTATGACTTTACATAGTGATCCTCATGTATGGCATGCCATACTTGGCGACACTTCTGTATTGAAACTGAAAAAAAATCAATGAATTAAAGTCTATTTTCAATGCAAAGCATGATCTGTCTTCTTCCTCTATATGTCCATTGGCTAAGCAAACCCGATTACCTTTTCCTGAAAGTCACACTAAAGCTTCTTCTGCTTTTGTCTTGATTCACATTGATTTATGGGGACCTTATCGAGTGTCAACTCATAGTGGTCATAGATTTTTCCTTACCATTTTGGATGACTTTACAAGAATAACATGGATCTATTTACTCAAAAACAAACATGAAACTTCCACCACATACTCAAAAACAAACATGAAACTTCCACCACATTGAAATCTTTCTTTACCTTAGTTTAAACTCAGTTTGCTGCCACCATTAAGATTGTTAGGAGTGACAATGGTAGTGAATTATTCAACTCTAAATGTAATTCTCTTTTTACTTCCCTTGGTATCATTCACCAAAGTTCCTATATAGATACTCCACAAAAAAATGGAGTTGCAGAGCGTAAACATCGACACTTACTTTAAACTGTTAAAGCATTAAAATTTCATGCCAACTTACCATTAAAATTTTGGGGGGAGAGTATTTTAGCAGCTTGTTATATCATCAATAGGTTACCATCTTCTATTTTATCCTGGAAATCTCCCTAAGAAGTACTCCATAAAAAACCACCGCGCCTAAATCATCTCAAAGTTTTTGGTTGCCTCTGCTATGCTACTGTCCCACAATATCATGACAAATTGTCCCTAAAAGCCATCCCTTCAGTTTTCCTTGGCTATTCACCTATTTAAAAGGGTTATCTTCTGTTTAATTTAATCCCCAAGACATTCTTTATCAACAGAGATGTTGTCTTTCATGAGCAAATATTTCCCTTCAAACTTTTTGTCCAAGATCAACCAATGTTCCCTGTTAATGTCATTGATTTTGGTCAAATAGAGGATCATGAATTTTTAAACCTTCATCAAAATCCAACCACTCCTGTTACATCATCATCATCACCTCAACCTGTACTTATACCTCCCTCTCACCCAGACCCTTTAATCTTTAATGACGTCAATTTTCCTCCTTTATCACCTCAACCTTTGAGACTATCCACTTGATTGACTGCTTCACCAACCTGGCTCAAAGATTATGTATGCACCAATCAATCCTCTTCATCCTCTTCACTTGCAATCACTAAAGGTCAGTACCCTTTACATATTTCTTATGATCATTTACCACCTCACTCACAACAATTTGCAGCTTCTATCTCTAATATCATTGAACCTACCACCTATTCTGATGCAATTAAACATTAGTGTTGGATAGAGGCTATGTAACAGGAAATTCAAGCTTTAGAAAGCAATGGCACTTGGGAGGTGGTTCCTTTACCTTTTTTCAAAACTCCCATAGGCTACAAATGGGTTTATAAGGTGAAATATCATTCCAATGGGGAAGTGGAAAGGTTTAAGGCCATATTGGTGGCCAAAGGGTATAGTTAACAAGAGGACATTGACTTTCAAGACACTTTCTCTCCAGTGGCCAAGCATGTTACTGTTAGAACTGTTATAGCTCTTGCTGCTATGTTTCACTGGCCCTTAGTCCAAATGGATGTATATAATGCTTTTTTGTAGGGAGATTTAAAAGAAGAAGTTTTCATGGCTTTACCTCAGGGATTTGGCAACCAGGGGGAGAATAGGGTATGCAGGTTACTCAAATCCCTATATGGCTTGAAGCAAGCGTCCAGGCAATGGAATTTGAAGTTGACTGAGGCTCTTGTTCATAATGGTTATACTTAGAGTAAATATGATTACTCTATGTTTACTAAGAGTGAAGGTTCTAAACAAGTCATTATGCTGATTTATGTTGATAATTTATTAATAACTGGAAATGATAGTGGCTTGATTGATGAATTGAAGGCCATACTGCATCAAAATTTCAAAATGAAGGATCTTGGAAATCTAAGATACTTTCTTGGAATTGAAGTCTCAAGATCAAATAAAGGTATAGTATTAAGTCAGAGGAAGTATGCAGTTGAGTTGATTTAGGATCTTGGATTAACTGGAGCAAAGCCATCATTTACTCCATTGGAACAAAATCTAAACTTAACTACTACAGATTTTGATGAATCTTTACAGTTGAAAGTTGATGATAAAGTCTTGACAGATGCTATTGTTTACCAGAGATTGATTGGGAAACTTCTATATCTGACACATACTAGACCAGATATAACCTATAATGTGCAGCATTTGAGTCAATTTATGCAGAAACAAAAAAAATCTCATTATGAAGACGTATTGAGAGTTGTTAAATATGTCAAAAGGAATCCAGGACAGGGAATTCTTCTCAGTTCATTAGAAAATCCAAAGTTAATTGCTTATTGTGACTCTGATTGGGCATCTTGCCTTATGTCAAGGAAATATGTGACAAGATTTTGTATTAAGTTTGGCAACTCTTTAATTTCTTGGAAATCAAAGAAACAAAGTACAATATCAAGGTCTTCAGCAGAGGCTGAATACAGAAGCATGACTTCCACTGTTGCTGAGTTAAAATGGTTACTTGGACTGATAGCAGAATTGGGAATCAAGGGAAATAAACTGGTTGTTCTTCATTGTGATAATGAAGCAACAATACAAATCGCAACAAATCTAGTTTATCATGAGAGGACTAAACACATAGAGATTGACTGTCATTTTGTGAGAGAAAGTATTCAGAATGATTTTGTGGAAACTAGACACATCTCAACAAAGGATCAGTTGGTAGACATTTTTACGATGGGGCTTGGCAATCATCAACATGACTACTTACTATCCAAGTTGGGTGTGATTGACATATATCACCATCCAACTTGAGGGGAAGTATTGAGAATATAGAAATAAATTGTTTTTTTGTTATTTTGACAATGATTATTTTTGTCATTTAGCTAAAGTTTGTTAGACCCTTACCTTATATCTTGGCTGGGGTCGATTTCTGTGAAAATAGATCAATGGAAAAACATCATTTTTCTCTCTTATTTCTTCCGGTGTACTGATTTTAACAATATTACCAAATGACAATCCTCTTTGTTACATACGAGTTAGTAACTAGCTAGAACATAGTGGCATAATTATTTAGCCTATGCCATATTTTGATTACGACATTGCAATATTCTTAAGCCTTTCTCTATATGATGTTAAAAGATTTACTAAACTTCATATTATTGAGAATAGAAGTCTACTTGAATGTTGCATGGTTGCACGAGTGATGTTGAAACTTGAAGATGAACACTTTTATCTACTCGTGTCATGTTCTTACATTTGGCAAAGAAGAGGAATATATACAAAAAGGTAAGAAAGATGATCAACTAGTGAAATTCTTTTCAAAGGAACATTGGTTTCAATTATTTATCAATATTTTATCTATTATCATGTGCCATAGTAGCATGAAGTTGTTTCCTTGAAATTTGGTGTTTTAAAAGGAAAGGGCATTTGCTTTTATTTGACATTTTAAAAACAGAACCAGTATTTAGAAGCTCTCTATTGTGATTCAAAATACAAAAATCCAATATGTGTAAATTTTGTAACTACAAAAGCTATTTGTTGCTTCCAAGCACCAGGAAGGCTACACCACTGCCTGCTTTAAAAGCATAAACATGCCCTATATTGTGTTTGCCCTTTCTTATGCTATTAGGAATGGCTTTCTAATTATATATAATCACTCCTGTGTATATATGTGTTCTATATGTATGTAGCTAATCCAATACGAACTAACATTTTCTCGTACCCGAAAGGTGTATATGTGTGTTGGCTTGTGGAAATGGGCAAGACCTGAAATTTCTTATGTTATTTTTCTAAGCACCTTATAATTAAGAAATTCCACGTGAGGAATCTAGATTATATTTATAATGCATAAACCAGCAATATAAATAACGACATCAACAACTTAGTGAAAGTCTCGTTGATACACAACGTTTGGAGATGTTCAATAATATGTAACTTTATCCTAATTAACAGAGAGGTTGTTTTTGATAGACTCATGTGAAGAAAAATTTATATATATATATATATATAATACATAAACTAGCACAAACTACATATAATTACAACCAGACAAAACATTTACATGCATAAGCAACAGGGACCACAATATGGAAATATATATACTACAAGTAATCACAACCAGAAAAAAAGAAATAAGAACCACATCGTATAAATTTATAAAGTAAAATAATTACAACTAAACGAAAGAAATAGGGACCTAGGTCCCCATGATGTCTTGTTGTCCTCACACTCCCCAGTAGTGGTTGGGGCGCGGGAGTAAGAGACGTAAGGGAGCACTGGCTGGTCTATCTGTTGCGATGCGCGGATGACATAAGAACTTGTAAGTCCACCTGCTGCGAAAACGATATTTGGTTCACTTGTTGAGATGAGTGCGAGTGCAAGAGAGACAAACGATGAGTGTTATGGATTAGGAGTTTGGACAAAGAGAAAGCAGTGAGAAAATGAAATTAGGGACTAGGGACATATTTTATTACCTGTTAATAATTTTCATTAGGATATAATTACGAACATATTTTTTACTTATTCTAAATATTTTAAAAACATTAAAATTTAATTTAAATATTTCAAAAAATTAAGATTCAAATCATACTTTATTATAATCATTCAAAATATACTTTTGTCCTAATTTCAAATTTACACAGAATGTTTTCATTAGATTAAAATTCCTTTTTATGCTATTAAATATTAAAGTTTAAATTAAAATTTAGTAAATAAATATTAAATTTTAAGTTCTGTTTTCACTAAAAACATTTAAAACGAAATTGCACATTGTATTTGGGTTCAAATCACATATTCTCATTGTTCTGTTCCTACCCTATTCTATAACAATCTATCCATCCATCTTCTATGAGTCTCATTTATTGAACGAATGAATGCTCATAAAATTGAGTAAAAACAGGTGATCTGTTCCCATTGCATTCACCTTTACTAATTCTTCTTTGAAAATCAGCATATCTGTGTCATGAGAACTAACATAAAAGAAGAATTAGGTTAGTTTCATCCTTGTGAGACAGTTAACGAAAGGAAATCTCCTGAATAAGCACATCAAAATTAAATTACTGGATACTGCTACTAAATGCGGTTTCCAAATCCGAACTCTTAAATCTCTTTTTTCTCTGTTCTCCTTCTTTTCCCAGACTAAGGCAATAAATAAAAAGTTTTAACACAACACCATAAAACCATTAAGAGCACAGAAATAAGAAAAGGAAAGTCCCTTCAATGAGCACAACTGCTTGCACTTTCTTGTATTTTGAGTCGTACATATCTGCATATAACCACCCAAATCTACAGACCCCTAGATAGAAAACCACTTACCAGCTAAATGTTCTAAATTTTAAGCATGGTCTCTTTTTTTCTTCTATTCACATGCCAGTTTGGTATCAAAGCTGCTCAAACAGATGGCAAAGGCCTGAAATGCTGACAAAGGATATCGGTAATCCATTGTGAACATATCTTTTCCCACCTTACCAAATTGGAGAATTATGTCAGACTGCGGAGGCTGTGATGATGTTGGTGCAGCAGCAACAGCAGCAGCAGCAGTAGCAGGAGGGGGCTGTGTTGCAGCAATAAGCTGAAAGTTTTTCACCGAGGCAACCGTAACCCTCCCGCGAAAATTGAGGCACCAGCACTGCAACTGCTCATGCCATCTGGGTGCCTTGTTCTTGAGAACCAATGGCCTCTCTTTGCCATCATCTTCTTCATCTCGGGGTCCACCAATATCAGAGAACCGGGAACTACTGAATTCACTAGAATTATCAACAGATTTTGAGAAAGAAATACTCCTAAATGAGTCTTCAAGGGAGCGGGGAAGAAGCTCAGGCTGGCCTGGGACACAGCCACCTGGTTCAAGTGATGAGGCAGGGATCGAATACATAGTGCAGTGCATCCTTCGTGGACCCCTTGTGCCTAGCACATTCAGCTCATACGTGACCTGTGCAATATTATAGGTTCCAGTGGGGACCTTTGGGGAAACTTTCTTTGAGTAGAACCTAGAGCTTCGGCCAGGCGGACAGAGCTGAGAAGTATTGTATGGGGGCTGAGTGTCATAAACAATGAACTTGGTTCCAAGAAAATTTGACCTGAAATAGGAACAAGTATGCATGTCAAGATGACTTATGCATAAGATAACCAATCTCATGAAAACAGGAATCATAACCAACAAGGCAGAGCTTATATGTTCAAGTGCATCGATTTGAACTGCAATTTTGTTTATTATGAACGCTGAACTTGCCAGAAAGATGACGAAAATTGAGCCATGGAACATTATCACATAGCTAAACGAACGTTTTACTAGATTATGACCCAAATCTGGCAAATAATGGATTGGAAATAAAACTTCCTAGAGGGCCATTCTCATTACTTCTATCCTTATGGCCAATGACAACTACATACAAGAATCACCAACAACCACATCTTTGAAGTGCATGAATGGAATGCTACTCTTGTCACCAAAGCAATTTCAAGCAGACTAAGCAAAATGAAATAAAGAGTCCTTTTTCATGAATGCAAACAGAAGCATACTGAATTAAAAGCAAAAAAACTTTTTTTTGAACTAATAAAATGAAATTAATATCCACATTACCATGAAACATGCACAAACATACTTGAACAGTTAAAACATCTTCTTGTAATTATTATCGTAACCACACCCGTACTTCCAACTCACGTACACAACAGCAATGGATTTTTGTGCAAGTTAGTAACATCTTGAATTTGTCGAATGTATGGGTGAGATTAATTTCAAAGTATCCTCCTTAATCCAATTACACAAATTAATACTACATAACCTTATGAATCATTTCTAAACAAAGTTCAGCATGTTGCTATATGATAGACAAATTTCCTTCATTTCATCCTAAAAGGGGAAATGAGGGAAAAGAAAAGAAAATAGGTACATGTAACTAGGTCAGGTAAGCTAAGTGGACAAGTGTTCGCCTCAAAAGCACTTTTCACTTTCATTTCCTAATCTGCAATCAAAGATACTGACTTCAAAAATGTTTCAGTGAAGCCAGATTGCAACCAAAGTACATTGATTAGTTGGGTTTACAATGCCCTATATTTGTGAGTCACAAGTCCAAGATAAAGTTGACATCAATAAGAAATCATATTTAGGACCTGAGGCCTTACCTCAGTTTTCCAATGTAAGTGTTGCTTGATCTTGATATGTTATCAGCATCCATGGAGATTACATATTCTGTGCAAGTAGTTCTCCGCGTCCGTTTTGCAGACAGAAGAAACTTTCCATTTTCAACAAGTAAAGCTGAAGAAGCATGAAAGCAAACAAGATCACAATTTTAGACAACAACTAAAAGAAAACAAGAAAAGAAAGGTTGTGTGGAATATAGGAAATGGATGGGCAAGGAAATCAACAAAAAATGAAGGAAAGCGAGGAAAAATGAGTTGTGTTTAGTATCACAATGACTGGCTCACACTACATGAATTGTAAAACCCCCAGAATTAACTTGTACGAACCATTACGACTTTAGATGCAGGAAGCAAAGAAAAGAAAAGCAAAGCAATCTACCAGTTGTGAAGATAGATTATATAAAGACAGAGATTTGAAGTTGATGAGGACAATTGCACCAGAAGAGAAATAGATTTTGAAAAGAATCTAATCCTCAAGTTTACCAAAATACTTTGCCCATACAAGGAATGATGCAGTTACAAATACGTAACAATCAAAATGTATCCTCGTCATCCAAACGCCAACTTTTCAGAATCGCAATAATGTGATTGCAGACACAATTTCATCATGACCAAGGAAAATAGTACTCTAAATGAAAAATCCACACACTTGCACAAAACAGAGGATCATGGGAGCATGGCCCAGGTAGAATAGGAAACCTGTGGCTTATAGTCGCTACTCTATGTTAAACAGTAAAGGAAGCTACTCAGTTTCAATTCAAATGATAAAGAGGGGGAGAGAAAGAAAAGAATTGAAAATTTACTAGATATTGCTAGCAAAGATAATTAGTTACTGAATTAACTACTGCATATCAGAAAGCATCATGTCTTCAAGTCACTTGAAGAATAATAATAGCACATAATTCCTTCCATCCATGATGCAGGAGGAAAAAAACATAATACAAACATTATGAAGAATACACAAACGATCCACATTATACCATATCAAAATTTAATACACTGGTCCAGAAAAACACAAGAAACTATATTACATCCAAACTTTTGGATTCATATTCCATCGCCTCACAGTGAATGACCATCAATTACTGATAAGAAAAAAACTCAAATGAAACAAGCACACACATAATAATAAGATTAAAGAAAAGATGACGCAACTTTATAAATCAAAAAATGAAGCAAAACTTACCAGGGCTAAGACAAAGGAAAAGATGATAAGTTGACTTAGATTTATCCCTCTTAATAAAGCACTGGATAGTTCCATCCCTGGCCCCAGGCTGTAAAAGACAAAACAAACAAAGATAGCAAGCATTAAACACTGAGTGGTTCTAAGAAAAGCCCTCCTCTAAAGCAAAAAAAGAAAGCGCATCCACATGTAAAACTTCAATAGACAATCTAGTAGATACAGAAACCAATTAAATGCATCAAGTTTAGCATATTAAATCCAATTCCATTCTATAAGGAAAATGACGATCGGAAAATTATTGTATAAACTCACCTGCTTCAGGGAAACTGGAAAAGTAATCTTCCCACAGAACTCTGGACTTCTAACTATTTCTTTACACATATCCCTCCATGACCTGCACACTGCAGCACAAGCAACAACATGTTTGCGAGCAGGCCAAGTACTCTCACTTGCTTCCAACCTCTTGATCACATCACGCAATAACTCAGGTGGAAGGCTAGCCCACCGGCTGCTCTGGATGACTGCAGGTTGATCAAGCAACTCACTAGATGTGCCATGAGATTTCCCTCTATGGTGACCTGGTAGCCTCACCTCAAAACTCCGCCTTGATAAGCTCCCAAACCCATCCCTCATATCACGAACTATGCTACGGAAAGACATTTACTCCAATAGCCAGTTGGTCTACGCTATTATAGGCTCAAATCTTCTCACACAAACAGTGATTACAGACAGATACAAACTGCAAGACACGTGCACAACAACAGATCAGCTATGCTTTTTCAAATTGTAGTTGCAATGCTTGACAATA
Source organism: Erythroxylum domingense (assembly GCA_025594535.1). Classification (NCBI taxonomy): domain Eukaryota; kingdom Viridiplantae; phylum Streptophyta; class Magnoliopsida; order Malpighiales; family Erythroxylaceae; genus Erythroxylum; species Erythroxylum domingense. The sequence continues at coordinate 8,953,530 of JANQBM010000002.1, read as the reverse complement.
AAGAAAGAAAAGAAAAAGAAGACAGATAGGAGAAAAAGCACAAACCAGGAAAAGGAGATTCTCATATATAAAAGGAAAGAGTCACATGGACCAAAAAGCACCTAAAATACCATACTTTATCAGAAACATCTTTTGGCGGGTTTTGAACCTAACCTTCCAACACAAATTGTCATGAACTCAGATCTGGTTTCTGATATAAAACTTTTATGCAAATTAAGAATCTAAGCAAAGGAAAGGAGAACAATATCTATAAGTCATGCACCATAACTATGTCAAGTGAATATGGAAGAAATAATTGATACCAACAAATTCAACTCAACATCCGACTTCCTTCATTGTGAAACTCAACTATCTAAGCCCATATACAAACTAAAAGGTTCAACTTGGCCAAATTTCTCCGATGAAAAACACCCACCACTAGATCACAGAAAATTCAGAATCCTATATCAAGGTAGGACATATGTATGAATATAAATCAAAAAAGAAGTCAAGCAAAACCAGGAAATTAAAAAAAAAAAAAGAATTCTAGAGTTTAGCAAGCGATGTCAACAAGAAATGATATCTAGAGATTCCGACTTCCCTGTTTAACGTCTTGCCCAGTAAATCTTTTTGTTGACTAAGGCAACTGATATTTATCCATTACAATTTTCCAGAGACAAGGAGGCGATGAATTGAAACATGATTAACCATACATTCCAATTTTAAAAAGTTTATGAAAAAATGAAAATAAAGCACCAACCTTTAGACCGTAAGCACCGACAAGAAAAATTCAACTCCCAACCTTCACAGATCACCAAAATTCAGTGCAAAGATCACTACTTGTCCGGCAAAACTCTGCATCAAAGACACAAACTTTAGGTCGCCCAAATGTTCCGCAACCCAGAAAACTTGTCAAACAAAACTCACAAAGAAAGCATAAAATATTTCACTTCACAAGAAGTAAACCACCTTCACCAGACTCCAGTAAATTAGAAAACCTAAAAGGGTACTACTCAAACAGCACCAAACTTTTCAGGGTTTCGAAGATCGCCCATCAAGACAGAGACTTTGGATTCTCTGATGGAACTATCCTCCAGAAACAAACAGAAATTGAAGACCTTATAAGATACGAAATGAAGAAAAAGGAAAAAGAAGGTAGAAAAAGAGGTAAATGGACAATAGTGCAAGTCAATATAGCTCACCCCCATCCTTCCGAGTCAGATCCTTAGCTTTACCACACGGTTTCTCTCTCTTGCAGACTGTACACACACGGACTTGAAGGAGAGGGTTAAATCCAGTTCAGGTCAGGAGCAGACACATTAAAAAAGAAAACAAATTAATAATAATCCTGGATTGTCACTTAATTAACTAAAGAACTAATTCAATTTAGGTTTTGTACAATTATTGTCCATTAGTTTCTAAAGAGTCCCTTGACGGTTGACCTTAACTTCCCGTTACTTCACCGACTTGCCCAACTCCGTCATATTTAATATGCGGCGCACATTAGAATCAAGAGCGCACGATAACAATATAACGAGGTATATTGTATTTGTTTCTTTTAGCAGTCTATTGCATACAGCCCAACATTAGAAAAGACTAATCTCTATGTAAACCTAACTATAAATTAGAATAAAAGATTGAATAAATAATAGTTAAAGACCAACTAAATACTAATTGTCTTTATGACTAATATTTCTAGTTAGTCGTTTGTTGAAGTGTCATCGCTGATGGGCCGCTTTGAAATTATTTTTGTCTACCATTTGACCGCGTCGGGAGCTTGTGATTGGCTTTGATGTTGTCCTTCGTAGAAGCAAAGCGTGATGCACACTACAACTGTGTTGCTATTCTTAATTAATTACAAAATTGCTCAAACTAATTCGAAAATGTCGATCATTGTGCTAAATGCTAATTTAAATTGTGGAAGATGTTTAAGCCATATATAAATCTAAAGTTTAAGAGAGAAGATAGAAGCCGCTGTCGTGTCGTGTCGTGTCGTGTCGTGTGTTATAAAATCAATCGGCGCTTTTACCGTTCTAAAACTCACAATGAGTCATAATTAGACTAAGTCGACATAACCTAACTGCTAAGAAAAGCACTCGTTAACAAATTCTACATGAAATAAATCTATGGATAAAAGTTTCTACTAATGCAAGACCTTCAAGTCGTTGTATGCAAGTTGATTCAATGAAGAAGAAAATTGTAGTTGATGATATGATAACCAATACCAATCATCACCGAACCATTTTCAAAGACAAGTATGAAGTAGGTGGGTTAATTTGACTTGGGGAGGGCTTGTCCATTGTGAAATGGATCCTAAGAGAGTAGGTTTTGAAACCTTTGGTATAGGAGCACTTCCTCGTTCATTTCCTTAAAAGTGATTCAATTGATGATGTAGAGCATGGCATGCTTATTGAGTCTTGAAATTTCTGAGTGTTGATGTCCATATACACAATTACATATATATATGGACGGACAACGTAACACTATTAAATAGACATGAACGTGATTATTAATGGGCATAATACGTCAACTATTTGTTCTATAATGACTCGTTGAAGTATCCAAAGCAAAAATTAATAAAAATACCTAGAATGGTTTACTTAGAAAAGTGATATTGCATAGAAAAACAAAACATATCGCTTTTGCTGGCCTAATTTCTACCGGCCTCTCTTTCTCTTTTTGTATCTTTTCATTTTTTTTCTGTTCCAGTTCTTAAGCCATATGACAAAAGCCAAGTGATATGATAATTATTAGGTTATTAAGAATTTCAAAAGTTTGGTTAATTAATATTGGATGTAATAATTTGACTAAAAATTAAGAATGAAATCAAAGAAAAAAATCATGAAATTAGCTAATATGAGATTAAAAAAATTTGAAAGTAAGGTGCTCATTTGATAAACAAATTTAAAAAGAGATTTGAGTTTTGTTCCAGTTAACTAAAATTTCACTTGCTCATATGTCATATGTGGATAAGATAATAAGAGGCAAAGTCAACAGGAATTTCTCTTATTCATTTTATCCTCTTCTCACTGTTTAAATGTATTTCCTTATCCTGTTCTTCACTGACATCAGAGATAATGAGATAGTATAAAGCCCGTAAAGGATCGACAAGTGAAATGATAAATGATGTTGTGTTTTACTTGAGATTGGGAGAACCCGTTGGCGACGCATTTAATTAAAACCAACTTGTTATTTATCTTACTTCACAAGACAGAATCATATGAGATTTGATTTGTGAAAACAGTATCATATGTGAACTGTGCACTTAAATAATTAACCTTGTTATCTTTTTACAATTAGATAAACAATAAAAAAGAGTTAGGTAACATTTTATTAGGTGACATACGCATACATCTAGTAGGGTAACAATTAAGTTTGATGTATGAGGAGCAGACGAAAAAAAAAAAAAAGAAAGAGAAGAAATGGTGTCACCTTCTAGGTGACCTGCCTTAAAAGGAGGCGTTATAGAGAGACACATAATTATGAGTTGTTTTAAAAAACGAAACGAATTTAGTTGGGGTAGTTATTGAACCATGATAAAGATAAAAGATAGAGTTAGAGGATGACGATGATTTGCTATATTGCTATCGTAATTCGTAAGTGAAAACAAAAAAATAACTAAAATAAAGGACACCTTTTTATCATGGTTACATTGGATTGATATATGCGTCAGGTTTCACTTTTTATGTTTCCATTTGTCATGGCTATGCCAACGAAGGAAGAACCAAAGTTTGCTTCAACCACATATTTATATAAAATTTTAAATTAAAATTTCCTTTATTCTTAATTCTACATCCATAATATGTGAGATATTTTCCTATAAAGATAGGACAACTGTTAGACCTTTAAACTTTGAAGCACTTCTCATCAACTTTCATGATGAGCCTTACGAGAGAGGTTAGCTGGATTATACATATGGGGGAGACATGTGAAAATACTAAGGTAAACATGGGCGAGTGAGATCAAACTTAGTGCGAATTTTGGTAGAGTCTTGGACCTCGTGGAGATTAACTTAACCTAGGCTAAGGATTTGATGGATTAATGACTTGGCCTATGCTCGGATGAATGGACCATGACTAGCGAACTTGTTGTGGGACGCATTAGATCAGGCCAGTGTGCTATGTGGGCTTTGACAAAATTACACTGCATCAGCAGCGGATAGAGATTACGGGGAGATCTTGGATGATGTGACAAAATCTAGGAATAAGAGTTACAGTGGGACTCAACATCTGAAGATAGTGGAGATCTTCGAGGATAAGGATGCTAGTTTCCTATTTGAATATAAACTCTATCTTTCTGTTATCTTATAGATTATATTTTATCAGTTAGAGCCTATTTGGATGAGGGTGTCATTTAATTGGTCCACGTGATGTAATCTGATAAAGATAGACGTGAACTTAGCGCGATTTTAGGCAGTTCAATTTGAGTGAGATTATGAATATAACTTGGCTTCTAAGTTAGAATGCCTATATATAGCTCATTTGAGCTTTGCTCTTAATTCAGTTAGAAAGAGAGAGAGCATTCCTTGTATTCTTTTGAGGAAAAGTAATATAAAGGTTGGTTTTACCGTATCTCTCTTGTGCTTCTTTGTTGCCTTTACTTTCTTATTACTTTCGTAGCATTGTTTCTTCGAGTGTACGAGGTTAAAACTTCGAGGGTCGTTGAAGGCTAAAGTTTTGCTTAAGTGGACCTAAGTGAGACCAATGTTGCGAATACCGTATCGGACTTGGTACCGGATTGAGTTCTGGTACGGTACTGTACCGGTACCGGATAATACCGGATACCGTTTCGGGTAATTTTTTAAATTTATGA
>JANQBM010000002.1:8938324-8948639 GCA_025594535.1 Erythroxylum domingense | reverse complement strand
TTAGGTAGTTCAGTTTGAGTGAGATTCTGAATGTAACTTGACTTCCAAGTTAGAATACTTATATATAGCTCATTCGAGCTTTGCTCTCAATTCAGTTAAAGAGAGAGAGCATTCCTTGTATTCTTTTGAGGGAAAGTAATATAAAGGTTGATTTTACCGTATCTCTCTTGTGTTTCTTTGTTGCCTTACTTTCTTATCGCTTTCGTAGCATTGTTTCTTCGAGTGTGCGAGGTAAACACTTTGAGGGTCGTTGAAGGCTGAAGTGTTGCTTAAGCGGACCTAAGTGAGACTGTCGTGCAAAAGGGGTTAGTGATCAACTTCGGTGACAGTTCTAGTCCCAAGGTGACCTTTATATCAACAATAATTAATTTCATTTTGTCAGTTTTTAATTACTTATCAGTTAAGTTACGTAAATTTGATTCGGATAAAGATAATAAAGTGTCCTGATAAATGATCTAGGTTAATGTGCTAAATTCTAGAAGGAAAATTGATCCCAATCAGTGTGGACAGGATCTATATCGAGCTTGTGATATAGATGCCCAATATGGAAGCTGTATATAGAGATTAAGGTCTTATGTAGTTACTTAAGTAATTCGTAAATGTAAAATTACACTGACCCATTCAGAGGTTCATGTTTTAAGAAAATTACAAAAAGATATTGATCACATCTCAATGAGTAGATCCTGTGAAGGTGCCGGAGGATTTGTGCTCGTTTCAACCTCGGAAAGCTCCTCTTATTGTTATGGAACCGAAATAAGATATTTTCGTATTTTTCGTTATTTCCCTTTTACATTCGATTCGGGATACGTAACTAAGGCTCTTGTTACATATTACACGTAATATCAAAGCGGTTACATGATCAGATGGTTAAAAACAAAGTTTTTTCTCCATAAGAGTTTCAGAGAATAACGATCCATTTTTCAGTTTTTTCTTACGTATGATTGTTTGAAAGTGAGCTACATGTGGTTAACATCGAAAAACATGTTGAAAACTAGACACGGAGTGCAAAAAACTAGCTGAAACTCGCCAAAAATTGCCTCGATTGTTGCCTTCAATCGAGACCATCGGGCACCTGTGGTACATACGCTCGACACATGCACAGTGCATGCAAGAGGGCTGTGGGTCGAGCGCATGTCGATGCGTGGGATATGAGCGTGTGATGCACGTGCTAGCCACTTGTCCTAACTCGTGGTGTGTACAGGTAAAGAGGCGTGTCTGGTGCATGTTTTAGGCACATCTGGGCGTAAGGCATGTGCGCCACAAGTTCCAACAGTGGTTCAGGCACGACGATGCCCATGGGGCACATGCCTAACATAACTGAACATAGACACTCGTGATGTCATCATGACAATATTACTAGGCTTGGCAATTTTGGCCCTGGTTAACTAGGCTACGGGCAGGCCACGAGCCAAAACAGTTCAGCCGATCTGGCCACGGGCTGAGCATAGGTTGGGCTGAGCCGACCAGTGGCCAGATCGGAATAACAAAAACGACATCATTTTGTCAAAAACAACGTCGTTTTGTAAATTTTTTATAAAAAAGTAAGGATGAGCCCACTCGTGGCCCATCCAACCACAAGCTGCTATACAGGCCATCCGATAAGGGGTTAGACCAGTCGGACCAGGAGTGGCCCACGCCTGGCTCGACCCATTGACATCCCTAGTTATCGCACAGTAACATGTTGACGTCAACATTATAGTACAACTGACGTCATGCTGATTTCAAAATAGAAAAAAAACTCAAAAATTTTAGAATTCTCGTAATGATGCCCCAGGTTATTTTGGGTCAGTTTCAGGATCTGGGGAATTCATAAAGTGAGTTTTTAATTTTTCTAGATTTATTACATTGATAATTTAACTTCAAAAAAAGATATTAAGGCATTCTAAAGTAGTTTTGAGTGAATTTTTATGCTACGGACTTGACATGAGAAAGATACTTGAGATTTTCGTGTCTCTTGTGATAGGTTCAGTGTTCGATAACGAACGATAGTGGCTTTGATTGAGATTTTTTGGGACAAAAATTTTACTGATAATGTTTTCAGCATTTGTTATGATAATTAGACTATGCATTCATGTATTGCATTATTGATGGGATATTTTATCGCATATTATATGCCCATAAAGAATGTGATGATAACTTTTAGGTACTGATGAGAATGTAATCACCACAGTGGTCTTTTGAGTCAGTATTTTGAATTATTCTACTTACATATTGGGGGATGTCTATGGTCTTATATTCGATTATTCTACTCACAGGTGTTGACCTTACATAGGATTTTGAGATGTGCATAAAGACAATAGATGGAGGAAAATCATCGTTTAAATGATCTATTCACCTACAGGTGGTAGTGTCATGAGAGTTGAAGGTGTATACTTTGATCACTTTTATGTGGAGGCCTGGTTGCATGTATTATGTATTAAGCCTACAGGCGTTTTATAATATATGTAATCAGATTCTCAGTAAAGATGCTATTTTAGGGCTTTGAGTATTGTTGTTCTCCTACATATGTGATGATCTTTGCATTGTTTTTGGCAATCACCTTTTCTATCATCAACAACAGTGTCACTATTGAAACCATGGCCAGTTTCAATTTTAAGCAGCGAAAGAAAGATGTAAAGTTTGCCTTAGAGATGGAGAATATCAACATGGCCACGTTGAGGAATAAACTATTTCTATTCACGTCCATCAGCTCAAAAGCTAATAAAGTAGCCTTTATCCAGCAACGGTCAAATATTATGTGCTATTTGACCATTAAGAGGTCAATTCCGGATCATCTGTTGAGTGGACTACCAAACACTAACATGGCGGAGGAGTTTTTGGATAATGTTTCCTAAAGGTATAAGGTCTTGTCTAATACTGGAATAAGTACCTTATGTAAAGAATTATTCTCTATGAGGTATACTAAAGAATAGGGAGTACGGGACTACATCATCAGGATGGTCCGTTGGAGATTCAAATTCATGATGTAGTGATAGTGCACCAAGCTCTAAATACGCTCCCACCAAAGTTTGGTATTTTGGTCACTTTCTTATATTTCGCAAAATGAGGCTTGGGATACATTGCCTAGATTTTTTGATGTGTTGCAGAGGAGGAGAAACTAAAGAACACTCCTCATACAGCTTTGTTTGCTACTAAAGGAAAGGGAAAGGCCAAGCCCCAAAAGTTCAAAAGTAGGAAATCCAAACCCTCTCCATATTTACAAACTGGTCAGTCTAATATTACAAAAGGTTCATAAGATTTCAAGAATATGCAATGCTTCTTTTGTAAGAAGAAGGGCCATAAGAAATATGATTGCTAGAAATATAAAGTCTAGAAAGTCAAATAGAAACTGTCAGGTAACTACTTGGCTTATATGATTTATGAATCCAATATTACTATAGCCACATCCAGTTCTTGGTGGCTACATAGTGGAGTATCTAATCATATTGTTTCCATAATGCAAGGGTTTAGATCCAGGAGAAAGCTAACAAAAGGGGAGGAGAAATTGATAGTTGACAATAATGAAGGAGTTAGAGTTTTGTATATAGGGGATGTATGTTTAAACCTTGATATGGGGTTTGTACTTGTATTACACGACACATTTTATATACTATTTTTCAGATGAAATCTTATCTCTGTATCAGTGTTAAACAAAAAAGGTTATCGTTGTGTCATTAATACTTCAGTTGTAACTTTATCTTTCAATGCAAAACATATAGGAAATGCCTTCTTGTCATATGAATTATATAGAATGTGTCTTACCCCTTATGAAATATATGTTTCTTCATATATTGCTGAACCTGTTACTCGAAAGAGACCTCTGATAAAGGAAACGTTATACATTTTGTGGCATAAACACTTAGGTCACATTTCCAGAGATAGAATTGAGATATTGATAAAAGAAAACATTCTTCCAACTCTAGATTATGATGATCTAGAGACATGTGTTGATTGTTACAAAGGTAAATTGACCAAAATAAAGAAAAAGGGTCAACTCGAGCAGCTATATTGTTGGATCTCATATATACAGATATTAATGCACCTTACACAACTACATTATACAATTTTAGATATTTTCGGACATTTATTAATGATTATTCTTGTTACAATTATGTGTTTTTTCTTAAGGAAATGTCTGAAGTTTTTGATAAATTTAAGATCTTTAAGACTGAGATTAATAACCAATTGGAAAATTTTATCAAGATTGTCAGGCATAACCATGGAGGAAAGTATTATGACAAACATGGTGTTTCGGGAAAAGAAAAGGGTTCATTTGCCAGATATATGGAATCAGTTGAAATAGTGACTCAGTTCATTATACCAGGTAGTCCTAAGCAAAATGGTGTAGCCGAAAGGCGTAACTACACCATGAAAGACATGATGAAGTCAATGCAGAGCAGGACTAACCTACCTGATTACCTTTAGGGTGAAGCCATCAAGACGACATTGTATATACTGAACAGAGTCTTGAGCAAGTCAGTGTCAAAGATTCCTTTTGAGATCTAGAAAGGGTGGAAATCTAGCCTTTCACACAATGGTGTATGGGGTTGCCCTATTGAGGTACATTTGTATAATCCTTATGAAAACAAATTGCACGCTCATTCTACTTATTGCTACTTAGTTGGATGCCCAGACCACTCTTAAAGCTACATATTTTATTGTAAAAAGGGGGGCTAAAATAGTTTAATCACAAACAACTAAGTTTCTGGAATACGATATCTATGATAAGCGTAGACCCTTTCACCTTTTAGATAATAACAGGATGGATACTACAATTATTTCATATTCGCCACTTATATAGTCAGGCCCGGTGGATTAAGGTCTTAGTATTGTATTTATACAAGAACAAAAACCCATCCCTGTATAAACAGAGGTTTATGAGGTACAATAACCAATAAAGTGAGATGATCTGCTATCCATCTAATTACATGGTGAACAAGACTATGATATTGGATATGTTGTGGATCAAGTTACTTTTACATAAGTTGTTTCTAGACCCTATGCAAAGTTATAGTGTGATGCAATGAAAGATGAGATGCAATTCATGAAGCATAATAAGGTATGAGAATTAGTTGATTTACCTTAACATTGCAAACATGTTAGTTGTAAATGGTTGTTTAAGACCAAGAAGGACACTAAGGGTAAAGTTAAGTACTTCAAGGCTTGATTGGTTGCCAGGGTTCACTCAGAGAGAAAGAGTTGACTTTAATGTTACTTTCTCTCCCGCATCCTCTAAGGATGCATTCAGAGTACTTATGACAATAGTAGCTCATTATGGTATAGAGCTACATTAGATAGATGTTAAAACTGCTTTCCTGAATGGTGACCTTTGTGAAGAGGTCTATATGGAGTAACCTGAAGGATTTTAGGATCAAAAAGAGACTGACAAGGTTTGCAAATTGGAAAAATTGATATATGGTTTTAAACAAGCTTTCAGACAGTGATACCTAAAGTTTGGTGAGGTTTTAACCTATTTTGGCTTCTTCGAGAACAAAGTTAAAAGATGTTTGTAGTACACGGTCAAGGGGAGCAAAGTTATCTTCCTATTATTATATGTGGATGATATATTGCTTGCATTAAATAACTTGACCATATTACATGAGGTTAAGCAACTTTTGACCAAATATTTTGACATGAAAGATCTTGGTGAAACATCTTTTGTCCTAAGTATTTAAATTCACCGGAACAAATCTCAACATTTTTTAGATTCTCATAAAGTGCACACATTGAGCGTGTGTTACAAAGGTTTAATATGGCTACTTATAAATTTGTTGTAGCATCTATTTCTCTTGGTGAGAGATTATCTTTGGCACAATGTCCAAAGATGATGTCAAGAGAGACGCTATGAAGAATGTTCCATATTCTAGTGTGATTGGTAGCCTGATGTATGCCCAAATGTGTACTAGGTCAGACATTGCATTTGCTATTGGACTGCTAGGTCGATATCTGACTAACCTATTGATAAACCACTTGAATGCAGTTAAACAAGTGTTCAAATACTTAAAGGAAACCAAGGATTATATATTGACATACAGAAGGGTCAACAATCTAGACCTCGTAGCGTATACAGATTTTGATTTTGCTATATATCATGATGATCGAAAGTCCACTTCAGGTTACATTTTTATGTTAGCAGATGTTGTAGTATTGTGGAAGAGTGTCAAGCAGACCCTGCTGACTTCCTCGACTATGCATGTAGAGTTTATAGCATGTTATAAGGCTGCTTCACAAGCGGTGGCTTAGAAGCTTGATTTTTAATGTGGTTGATTCAGTGGCTAGACCCATTTGATTGTATTGTCATAATCTTGTTGTTATGTTATTTAGTAACCACAGTAAGAATATCACATGGTTTAAGCATTTGGAGGACAAATACTTGACCATAAACGAGTTAATACAGAACGGTGACATTGAGGTGGAACATTTGAGGACTAACGAGTTGTTAGTTGATCATTTAACTAAAGGACTTCACCCACTTGTGTTTGAAAGACATGTATACAGTGTGAGTATATTGAAGTCCTGAGATACTGTTAGTTATAGATCATTATATTTTCTTATTGTATGTTTATACATTTTGTTGTATTATGACAGTATGGTTATTATTAATAAAGATGATCATCTTTTTATCCCCATTAATATTTGTTATTATAAATTGTCATAATACATGTGAAAGTCTTAAGGTCTATGTCAATCTTAAGCATTTTAAAGGTCATTGGGCAATTACACAGATTGACCTAGAGCCTATATCATTAGGACATATACAGTTTAATAAGTATATCTATGGATTTTAACATGACATAAGGGAAAATAAGTGTTTAATCTCATAGAGGTTTTCTCCAATAAAGTTTAGCGTTCGGTGAGAGAAAACAAGATTTCTCTGTTGTAATTTTGTATATGCAGTTTCGCATAAAGTTTAGAAAACTTGAGACCTACAAACGGAAAGATGATACATATCAGATTATACAGGTATCATCTGAGTTTGCCATTCTCTATTTTCTCATTCATGTTACTGAGGTATTAAATATACATGATTGTATTGAATTTGTGTCACACATGACATATGTATTTGATATTTTTTGGTATCGAAAGCCTTACGAGACAGAATGATGGACTTTTATTATCTTTGGATCAACTGATTTTTAAACCTAGTCGACCAATACAGTAACATAGCTTAACCAGATTTTGAATTGGTTTTAAACTTGAGTCAATACCACAATTGATTATTGTCCAAGGGGGAGAATGTTAGATATTTTCCTATAAAGATGGACAACAATTAATTGCATTTTGTCGATTTTTAATTACTTATTAGTTAAGTTACGTAAATTTGATCTAGATAAAGATAATAAGGTGGTTCGATAAATGATCTAGGTTAATAGACCAAAGTTTAGGAGGAAAATAGACCTCGATTAGTGTGAACCAAAAATAGACCTCCATTAGTGTGAACCAGACTCATATCAGGCATGTGATAAGTAAACTCAATATGAAAGCTATATATAGATGTTAAGGTCTCTTATAGTTGCTTAAGTAATTCGTGAACGTAGAGTTACTCTGACATTTTCAGAGGTTCATGTTTTAAGAAAACTACAGAAAGACATTAACTACACCTCCGTGGGTAGATCTCGTGAAGGCATGGGAGGATTCATGCTCGTTTCAACCTCGGAAAGCTCCTCCGATAGTTATGGAACTGAAATAAGGTATTTCCACATTTCTTTGTTATTTCCCTTTTACATTTGATCCAAAATACGTAACTAAAGCTCCTGTTACACATTATATAATAATAAAGTTTAATAATCTTAACATTATATTTATTAAATTAAAAGATATAAAATTAATAAATATAACAAAAAGATTACGTGATATAAGTTAGATTTAAAAAACACAAATAAAAATAAAATGTCAAATTATTAAAAATTGCAACATATTTAACCCCCATATTTTCTTACCTACATGAATAATATATTAAAGTTGAGGCTAAAAGCCCAAATTAGGGCATAAACTTTTTAAGTTTGATCATTTTGGGATTAAATTTGAAACCTGCTCAATAAAGGGCTAAAATGTCACGAGTATGCTAGATTTAAGACTTTTTTGGACGAAAATTAGGATGTGTTTACACAAGCTGTTACATGCAGGTCAATTATTGTTTAAATGCCACGTTAATAGATCTAATTTATTGTCTAAGCTAGGTGGAATTTAAGAAAAAATTAATTAATTTTGTTTAAATTTCGACTTAAACAAAAACTCTTTAACCCTAAAATCAACGCTTTTTATAAACACATGTTTCACCCTCTTTTTCTTCTCTCAGTTGTGCCTTCACTCCAATCCCTGAATGCATCATCACTTAAAGCATTTGCCTTCACTCCAATCTCGTTTATGCCTTCTTGGTAATGTGAGTGTGAGATCTCTCTTTTGGCGTTGAAGGTGAACAGCGGTAAGGTTTTTGGAGATATGAAACATACTTGTGTTATGATTGAAGATCGAAGTAGGTAATGAGTCATGCTCCCTTCTAATTTTTTATATATAAATTTTTGTTGTTTTAATATTCACGTTATTCCTTTGCCCTAACAATGTTATATTTTCGTAAATTATTTTATCTTCTTTAAATTAGTTTGATTATTGGGTTGAATAACATGTAGATGATAATTGTTTTTCATGTATAATTCTATTATACATTTGTATATAGGATATGATCAAGTTTTATCTTCCCCGTGTACTTGACATTGTATGTAGGATATGACTTGTGTCACTTGGTTTAGCTTCATTGGTGGTTATCCATGTTTTGTTATTCTCTATGCGCTGGATTCAAGATAAAGTATGACATTCATGAAAGAGATGTAGATTATTAGGAGCAAACAAATTCAGTTCTGTAAACATCATTTAGTTGTTAGTGGGTGCACAATCAACATTACAGCGTTGTGCTTTAATAATTGAGAATGAGCTCAAGTAGTAGTTTTTCAAGGTAATGAGGTTGATTAGAGGATTCAGTTTTTTGTTTTCTTGGTTGTGATTTTGTATTGGGTTGGAATTTTTGAAATTTTCAACTTTGGCTGTAGAGGGATGCGCTCTAAGCTTGATATGAGGTCATACAAGCTGATTTCTTCAACTTACCCAGTTGAATGGGACTATGACAGAGAGGCTAAATATTGTTACTATAACTTGAAAGCACGTAGATGGACTTCATGGACTGATGAAAATTCAGGAAGAAAGTTTTATGGTTGTCAACTCTTTCCAGTAATTTTGGTACATTTTTATATTGTTTTAGCTAAATATGTTCATATATTTCATTAACAAATTGCTGCTTTTTCTTTGATGGTAGAGTGAAAATGTTTGTGGATTTCAGGAATGACATGATCAAAGATTTTTTCCAAAAGCAAGACAAATTATTTTAGAGTTGAAAAACAGAAAAATATGTTATATTGTCAAAATAATCTATTGAAAGGCGGAAGTGACAGAGTTAAGAGAAAATGTAGTAGATGTTTTACAAGTTGAAAGGATTGCAGAAAATTTGAAGTTGAAGAATGAGTTAGTTGCCACGAGGTCTAGTTATGAAACACATTAAGCAAAGTGTTGAAAATTGTTTGCATTCGTTAGTAGTCAAAAGAAGTTAAAAGAGGTAGCAATTGACTATTATAAAAAAATGTTATCAGTATTTTACCTCCAATATAATGATTAACACAACAGTTAAGTTGTTTTATAAACCATCAAATTATTGATGAGGAGATAAAGATGTTTAATAGACCTATAATTCCAACTAAGGCTGTATTAACAATGTACATGTGTGCCATTCATGAACTTCAACAAAAATGAAAAAACCTAAAAAAAATGCAATGCACACGGATTGGAAAATAAAGGAAACGAACACTTTACTACAAAAAGCTGATCATCTCTTTCCATCCATAGACTTTAAGCTTTCCCTGAAAAGTATAAAACATTGCAAAGAATTTGACAATTTTAACCAAGCTTCCATCACCCTCGGTAACCCATTCAAGAACTTCTACAAAAAGGAAAAAATATATAAGAAATTCAATTCAAACTGAAATTGGAAGTCATTGCATTCATTCCTTAATAAAATTAATCCCAACAACATCCTTACAATTTATTGTTGTTCAGTTCACAAATATTACAAAATTGTTCAGTTTACTAACAATTAAATGTTAAGTTTACTTTTTTTCCTTTCCCTTTGAAGATGCAGTTTGACTTTGTTGGCTTGGATTCACATGCGTAGTAACAGCTTCCTTCCTCTTTATTGATTTCTGCCCAAGGTTTAGTAGTCTCTGACTTCTCCTTCCAGGCTGTAGATAAAATGCAAATGTTTGTTAAGCTGTATGAATTAATTAATGTT
>JANQBM010000002.1:8885359-8926894 GCA_025594535.1 Erythroxylum domingense | reverse complement strand
GGTCATTCTAGTTGAAGCTGGAAATTATACTTTTAGTTCCATTTTATCGGTTACTTTAGCTGATTTGATAGGTGTCTCCAAGAGGCCAAGATTTTTTTAAAGGTAACGGATAAGATAAATCGAGCTAAAATTTTTAGTATAAAAATCTTTAGAACTATTGGCTAACTAATCAACCTTCAACATAAACGTAAAACAATGGGGAATTGGATTTGTGAAATCAAAATATATATGAAGCATTTGGATTTATATATTTGAACATCATAATAAATTAAATTTCAGTTTCGAGCTAATTTGAGATAAATAGCATAATCTGGCGAATTAATTTGGAAAGTGCAACTCTTTTCTTATACAAAAGATGATTAATTAAGACGACGACAGAAATGGTTGGAATTCTTACACAATAGGCCACTGACAAAAGTTGCACATCCCAGCCAAGCTTCCAGGCTGATGGATTCCTCTCCACTGCAATGCTCCATGTAGCCGATTGAATGAAGCTAAAGAAGCACTGCAGGGTGGTAAAACGCAGTTTTGAAGGATATTGCTTGACAATGGGAGTCTATAAGAGCAACAAAGCCCCAGTCAAAAACATAGAAAAAAGAAGCAGTAAGCAAAACAGAAAAATAATTCAGAAGATGAACAATATTTATGTAGAGGAAAGAAATTTAGAAAGCTATTGCTCATTATGGACTCTTACCTGCAAAATAAGCCACAAAGACCATAATATGTTGGCAGAGATCATGATGAGAGCGCCTTTGATCCAATCCCCTGATCTAGAATAAGTGTTGAGAGATGGACCCTGATGAGGATGGTGCCTCAGTTCGTCAATGGATGGATACCAGTTGTGAATTCTGATAGGAGGCCCTTTAACGAAAGCAAACACCAGTGCCCCGGAAATCCCCAACACAGAACCTAGAACCTTGGCAATTCCATGCACTCGTTTTAATGAAATAATCTCCATCCTGAAATGTACGTGTGTTCCACAGAATTCCTATTTGTTTAGCTCAAGGACTGAGATTTGAATCTAGTAATGCTGATAATTAAGATGATGATCATTTTACATTTACCTTAAGAAGGCGGCCATGACAAAGGTAATGACAGGAATGGCATTAGTGGTTGCAGCAGCAAATGTTGCGGGTATATAGTTGATTGCGGCGTAGTAGAGGTTTAAACTGAGCGTAAGTCTGGAAAACATGAACATTTAAGTTCCTGTTAAATACATGAGATCAGGATCCAATCCAGGGAACTAATTATAAGTAACCTTTTGGCTGTCCATAGTCCATACCCACAGAGAGAAACCACGAAGATCTTGCATAATAAGTTGTATGACAAGGGACAGGTCTTGTTACTGAAAACAGTATAACCCAAATTGAGCCTGTTAGGCACTATAACTGAGGAAAGTAATGAAAGGATAAAGAAAGCGAGTGTGGTAAGTGTAAAAATTTAACTTCCAACCTTTCAAGGAAGAAGGCAAATGGAGCAAGTGCAACAGTGGCAAAAGCCTGGCGATAAACCACGAAGACATAAGAGTTCATTCCTTTAGAAATTGCAACTTTGGAGAACAAGGCCATGCCTGCATATATAAACTGGATGAAGAGCATTGCAATATAAGGCTTATGTCTCTCCATAACAATCCCATTCCCAAGTATGCTCTTCATTCTGTGCAGTACTCTTATCTCCTAGTAGCTTGCAGTATAATTTTACTCTTGGAAGCTCTCCAATTTATAGAGAAAGTGCTGCACTAACGTCTCCATCTTTTTTGTAATAACTTAGAGTATGATTGTGGAAAACAATTATTGCATGAAACCATTGTGCAGTTTGGATCCGTAATAAATTTAAAAAAAAAACCTTAAGTGGAGGGACATGGAATAGTAAACAGGAAAAAATAAAAGCTCTGGCTTGGAACAATTAATTCATTATCGTTAGTTTTGTAGGTCAATAGTAGATGAAACTTAAAATTGTCCTTTTCCGTTCAAATTCTAATAAAGCTTTGTTCTTAGAAAATAATTGTCGTACGTGAAGTCGTGTGTGCCACTATGATGTGGAAAGTTTTGTCGCGCTTTACTAATAATGAGCATATAGTTCCCTATGCTTATGCCAGGATGTTATCAGACTAAACGGTGCATAACCTCGGTCAAGCTTCTGATGAACTTGACGACATATTCTTCCCACCCAATAAGGGTAAGAAATCCAAAAACTGTAAACTCCACGTGCCATAATTCTCTTCACATCAAGAAATCAGTGTGTGTTTTACTTATGTGGAGGGGTTTAGAAGTTCTCTCTATGTTTTTTTTTGTGTTTTTATTTTCAAGCGTTCCGTATTGTTCGGCTGACGGTCAGAAACGAAACAGTATCTAAGGTATTGGTATCGGTAGTTAGTATCAACTGATTTAGGGTTTTTTTGCATAAGTTTTAGAAAAGTGAGAGACTAGTTAGCAAAAAGCAACTTTTTTTTAACCCAAAACCCCCCACCCCCGACGCCATCTGCACACTCTCTGCTACTTTGATTTTTCTCTCTCTCTCAGATTCACTTCCATTCTCTCTCACTGTCTCACACTTATCTCCATTCTCTCTCTCTCGTTCTCCTCTCCATCTCTGGCGGTGCTTCTTTGTCTCCGGCAACAAGACAATCACGAACCACCGCACCACAACTTTCATCTTCCTCCACCATGTGAGCCCGCCACCATCGAGCCTCCTCCATCAGGCTTCAGCCCTCCTCCACGAGGACCACCATGCCACCACTGAACGTCCTCCACACCTCTGTCATCGACTGCTCTCCTCCTGTCCTCCATATATCTGCAACTATCAGATCTGGAATAATACCAGATATAAGCCCAACCCGACCCGAAAACTGATTGTGAATTTGTTTGGGCGTGTTTTCACTTTTCAATTGATTTTTTTCTGCTTAATTGCATTTGAGATTGTGAATGAGTTGGAAGTTGGAAGTTGGAATGAAATTGTGAATTGGATTTGTGATTTGCGTTGGTTGGATAATGAATTGGAGTTGAATGAAATGAGTTTGGTTCATTAGATGTGGTTTGTTTCATGTGAGATTTATCTTAAATTTTTTGATCATTGAAATGCATGACATGCATGAATTAAAAGTTAGAAAGTTTGAATTTAAATTAAAACCTTAAAACTGAGAATGTAAAGAATTTAAAGTAAATAGTTAATTGACATATTCTTAAAATTATTGTAATGGTATTTGGATATTGGGTAAATAATTAATTGAGTATAATAATACTTGTGGTCCTGTGGAAGAGTCGAAGAGGAGGTTTTGTAATTGTAATTATTGTATAGTAAATTAGCAAAAAAGGTAAAATATATATCTCTAAGTTATCTTTATCCCAAAATTAGTTCATCTCATCCAAGTCTCTTGCATATTCACCTTTATTTATCCCAAAATTTATCCAACCTATAGTCTTTGCATATTCAAAATCTTATTTTCTTATTATTCCATCTTTATCTAATTTATAG
Source organism: Erythroxylum domingense (assembly GCA_025594535.1). Classification (NCBI taxonomy): domain Eukaryota; kingdom Viridiplantae; phylum Streptophyta; class Magnoliopsida; order Malpighiales; family Erythroxylaceae; genus Erythroxylum; species Erythroxylum domingense. Next base: position 8,923,420 of record JANQBM010000002.1, on the reverse strand, counting down.
TACCTTGGCATTATATCTTTGGATAAGTGTGAAAGTTTCTTAGTTCATCTTAATGAAAAAAATTACTCGAATTGTGCATTCCATTTCAAGATGTTTATTAAATGCAACGATTTATGAAGATATGTCGATGACAATAATCATATTCCTAAAAAAACAAGAATAAAGATGAACATGCTAATTGAAGTTAAGGATGTTTAAGTCATGACTTCAATTTTTGGATTCGTTGAGCCATCATCTTTGAATCTTCAAGACTACAAAGCATAACATTGTATGTCGATTTTAAATTTAACATGAATTTACTATTCTCTAATAGCAAAGTCTCTCTATTTTTGAATTTTTCTCTAGTTTCATGAATCTTTATTTCTTTAGGCTTAATACAAAGAGTTAAAGACATTACTTATGCTGCATTGCTTTATAAAGGACTTAGCACTGCTAATTTTGTTGATGAAACTACTAAAGGATTAATTTCTTACAAAACTAATATTTTCATTTATTGTTGTAGATAAATGGAAGGAAGTTCAAGTACTCCTGATCAAATTGCTTCAAGAAGAGATAATAATCCAGCTTGGGCTTATACTGCATTGATCCCAGGTATGAAGAATCATACAATTTGCTTGTTTTGTCACAAGCCTTTAAAAGGTAGAGGAATCACCCGATTGAAGAAGCATTTAGCTAGAGTTAAAAAAGATGTAGAATCCTATAAAAAAGTAAGCCATGATATGAAGTAGCAAATGAAAATATTACTTGAAGAATATCATCATGAGAAAGATAGAAGGGAAAGGTTGAATTTCGAAATTGGTAGTGAAAGTTTGTTTGCTAGTTTTCGTAGTGATTTTGAAAATGTTGAAGGTGGTAGTGATAGTGGTAGTGGTAGTGTTTCGTCCTAGGCCCAAGAAGAAGTGAATGTTACACTTGGACCTGATGTGAGGAAAAGAAGAAGGTAGGTGACTAGTTGTTTTGCACCACGAACAACTCTTGGAGCCCAACCTTTAACTCGTAGTGCAATGTAATCAAGAGATGCTACTCATAATGTCGATATGGAAGTAGCTAAATGGTGGTATGATACAGGTTTATCATTCAATACTTCTCGGTTTTATTATTATCAACCTATGGTGGATGCAATAGCCTCTTTCAGTCTGGGATATAAAGCTACTTCGATTGATGACTTAAGAGGTAAACTTTTAAATTGTTTAGTTTTTGAAATTATAAGTTTTTTGGCAAAAAGAAGAGTGAATTGGGCTACTTGTGGGTGTTCAATCATGTGTGATGGTTGGACAAATTAGAGATAAGAGCCTATTATTAATTTTGTGGTTTATTCTGCAAATGACTCAATGTTTTTGAAGTCTATTGATACATCTGGCCTGATTAGAAATACTGATCCTTTGTTTGAGATATTTGATGAAGTTATAAATGAAGTAGGGCCAGAAAATGTTGTTCAGTTCATTGTTGACAATATAAGCAGCAGGAATAAGGTTACAGAATAAGTATAATTCTTTTTTTTTTGGGCAACTTGTGTTGCACATTGCATTGACCTAATGCTGGAGAATATACGAGATCTTAAGTATTTTCCTATTACTGATGAGACTATGCAGAAAGCTAAAAAGGTAACCAAGTATAATCATGCATGGGTGTTGAATTTAATGAGAAAGGAATTTAACAATGGTAGGAATTTATATCGTCCTGCTATGACAAGATTTGCAACAAATTTTGTTTTCACTTTAGTCTTTTTTTATGATGAAGAAAGAGTTAAGACAAATATTTACAAGTGATTATCGCGTTGCATCTGAGCATGTTAGGTCTAATGCTAGAGTGGAGGTTTTCAGAATTATACTAGAAGATAGAGAAATTTGGTCTCAATACTAATTTGTTATTCATGCTTGTGAGCCTTTGGTGAGGGTGCTTCGCTTAGCTGATAATGAAACAAAGGAAGCATTGGGATATTTTTATGATGCCATAGAAAGGGTTAAGGAAACAATCAAGGCCAATATAAAACATAGGCCTTCTTTATATACACCGTATCTTACAATCATCAATGAGAGATGAGAAAGACAGCTTTCTTTTCCGTTGTTTACAGCCGGGGTGTTTTTGAATCTTAGTGTATATTTTAAACCGGATTTTACAAAGAAAGTTGAAGTTAGTAGAAGAATGCTATTCATTATTACAACAATTGTTGGCAATGAAATGATGCAAGATCTCTTGAGCTCATAGATGGAGCTTTATAAGCAGTGTGGTGGGGATTTTGGATTGCCGATTGTTATTCGAAAAAGGGCAAAACTTTCTCTAGGTATTAGTTGCTTCCTTTTTCTTATTTATTGAAAATTAATTATCACTTTATTTTGCTTATAACGCTACTTTTGTTATCTTACAAAGATTTGCAATTCAGATGTTAAGTGGTGTTCCAGAATTACAAAGATTTGCAATTCAGATTTTAAATCAATGTGTGAGTGCAACAGGCTGTAAACAAAACTGGAACACGTTTGAATTTATCTATTCCAAGAAAAGGAATAGATTGGAGCACAAGAGATTGAATGATTTGGCATTCGTTCATTATAATTTAAAGCTTCGGGAAAGGTTTGTTATTATTATTATTAATTTCAATATAATTTTTTATAATTTTCTAATAATTAAATTTTTTTGTTTACTAAGAGTCTTAATAGTATAAGTAGTTCAACATATCCAATTTCTATTGATAATATCGATCTTTTGGCAAATTAGGTTTCTATTGACAATAATTTGGATTATTGTCAACTTGCGCTTCAATATTTGGAATGTTTGTCTTCTTCGTTAATGCTATGGAATTTTGTTTTTTTGTGTGACATTGTGGAGTTTTTTTAATGACATTTTGAAGTCTTATTTATTTGTAAAATCTAGAGGGATATGGTTAAACATCACTTTTTGAGGTTATTGTAACTTGTATATACATAATTCACATTACTTATTTTGCCTATTATTCTAAATCATAAAAATGAGGTCCAATTTTACTTTTTTGAATTGCGAAACATATAATTCATAAATTATTGTTTATATAAAAACATTTTATTTAATATATGATTAAATCATATAAACATATGATTTAGTTTTACTATAACAATAAGTTTGAGTCCCTTTTTTATTTTAAGTCTGATATTTGGAAACTAACTTTTTATAGTGAAGTGGATAATATGCAATCAAGTTAATTTTTTTTTGCATTATTATGTTGTTGTCATTAGAAATTAACATTACGCTTACAAAAAATTGAATTTTGGAAAGGAATATTTTCAATATAATAGCAAATTTACAAATGCACATTCATATGTGATGAACGATATACAATACACTTCAAACCTTTAACTTCTTTTAAAGAAGTAAAAACATAATTCACTTAGTGAATGTGTAGTCATGCTTTAAGACATCATCGAATAGTTGACTAGTGTTACAATAAGCTAGCAAGTATTGACCAGTTGGTTTCTATCTTATAGGTATCATTGTCCTATCTCATAAGTAGTTAAATATATAGTAGAAAATAGTCTATGAAAACTAGAAAGAGATACTTTAGGTAATTTAATATCTCTATAGTTATATTTAAACCTAAGATAATTTGATTTATCTATGATTATATTAAAGTGATTTTAAAGACATGCCTTGATTTACGAGAGTATACTCCTTTCTCAACATGATGTGACATTGTAAATGTTTAAGTAATGTTTTTTTTTCTTTTCATTTTGTACAATAAAATCATTTTTGCAATGTGTATTTACAAAAGAAAGATGTAAGATATGAAATATGCATGTTTATATATATATATATATATATATATATATATATATATATATATCAATTTCCTCTACAATATCCATTTAACTTTTTAATACGATCAAATTTGAATTTTATATTCTACGTTAATAAAGAATATAACTGGATATGTTAAATTAACTATTTAAATTTATAAAGAAGTAATGAAGTTGCATATAAATTTTTTTGTTTTTGATATGAATTTATTAATTTAATTTTATTATACATCTTCATTTACTTTTACAGATAAATAGAGGAAAATTTAAGTACTCATTATAATTCAATCTCTTTATCTAGTAGTAACTAGTACACGATAAAAACAACAACATGCGCTTTATGAAAAATCTTATCCTCTACTATGGACATATTTCTGCACCATTCTTCACCTTAATTAGTTTGCAGTTAGGCACCTTAACTCTGAGATAAGATAGAGAGTTATATTCAACAGTTATCATGTACTCCTAACACCGACCCCTTACAAAATATATCTTTCTGTTATATAATATATTCGTATTTGCTATAGTCACCCTCTTATGGAAATATGTTCTATAAACAACTTGACTGGTATATAGGTTGGAAACTCATGATATTGTTCCCTTGAGAATTATTAGTGAAATATTCCACAATTTTAGGAGTCATAGCGAGAAAAGCCTTTCTCCATTCATGTGGTCTAACAATGCCATGTACCTTGGGTTTTTGTTATCCTTGTGTGCCTTTTGACCAAGGTTTTCTCGGATGATATAGAGCCGTGAGTGTTATTGACTATAATTACATTATTCTTGATGAACGTGAGTAAGTAGATCTTTCCATATACTATGAGTAACTCTTTACCTAGTAACCCTATTCATCTTTCTTTAACCCTTTCAATAGCAAATCTTCCTTCCAATGTCAAAGGATCTCTTTTTAATAAAATAGAAAATCTAGTATAAATCACTCATCTCCAGAAAGTCGTACCCATGATACTTCTTTTCCCCTATTAAGTCTATATAATATATATTCTCACAATCATTCTTAGACTAGAAGTATTCACACTATTCTTACTACAAATCATCTAAAGGTAAAGGAGATCATCCAAAGTTCTCATTTAAAACAATTAAAGGCAACAACAACAGAACAATATGTCAAACTGGAGATTTCAAAAGAACTCATCTCTTTTTGTATATACCAAAATCATACTCATCTCTATGTTGGAGCTATCAGATTTGTTCTTACTCTCCATGAAAGAAAAGGAATTCCAACCATCGTCAGAATATCTCTTCTTGACATTGCCTACATGACTTACCAAAATGCATTGATTGGTACTTTATTGACAACTCTCAACATTGGGCTATAGCCTATGATTTCAACATCAAATTGGATGATCCTACCTTATCTGAAAGACTTCAAGTCCAAATCCAAATCATTGTAGCAGAGCAAGATCCTACAACAATAATGGCTACTTTGCATTGCCAAATGATCTGTCATTTACAAAATATGATGAAGATCTCAACTTTCTAAATTCAACCTTTAAAGTTCAAGTTGTAAGTATCCTAGAAGAGATGAGATGAATGTATAACGAAGATTAGCATCATTAAAACCATTAAGTAGATAATATCTTTCTGTCATACATTGAAAATGTTTATGTAAATCTCTTTTATCTAGTGAACAACATTTCATTTCAAAATACCCTTGTTTGATTTTTTTATCAATAAGCTGAAAGTCACCAATGAATTCTTTATAGATAACTCCAAGAAGAATTTCTGCAAATGCTATTTGCATATACTGGAGTCTGTGGTAGTCATCTAGACTTTTCCACCATTCTTATAAAAGTACTAGTAAAATGAGAGGCAAATTCAGATAAGATATCCTGTAAAAAGGTGATATGGTCGAGTCATTTGTAAATCAATCCAAACTCCAAATTCATGGTAATGATCTCTCCATTTTTTGGGTGGAAGATCATCAAAAGTAAATCAGGGCCTTAAAATAGGTCTGGTTGGTGGTACTTGCATTGGTAGTGGTGAAGATCTAAATGGTCCAGTTCCTGGAGATTCAGCTTCACTGATATCTGGTTCAACTTTAGTTGGATGAGATGTATCAGGCATAGTCATCATGATTTGGGACAATTTAGATTAATCTGCAAATTTTTCTAAGTCTTGTGAAGATTGATCAAAAAGTTTAGAATCTTCAAATGTTTGTCCTTCAGATTCTTCTGAGATAGATATTAGTTCAAGAGTTGCAATGAACTCTTATTGAGGAGCTTTATCTTTTCCAGTAGATGGAGTAGGTTAAGTTTTTGGTGGTGAAGAAGGTGGAGTTTTAATATGTAAATGCTTTGTCCATGGATCAACAGGTTTGGCATACGAGGATGATGGATCATGATTCTTGTCAATTTTAAGCTTTGTAGGTTTGGCAAATTTGGGTTTGGTGGTAGGATGGGCATGTTGTCTGATTAAAGGATAGTTCATCTTTTTTTTTTCATAATCAACAGCTTTAAGATAAGTTAGGTTTCAATAAATGGGTTGAATAACTAGAAAGGTTAAGGGATAAGCTCCATAAACAATTTTAAACTATTATGTCTACATGTCTACTTCCATTATTTGAAGTAATTTTTTCACTCGTAGAAGTTCTTGCTCTTTGGTTGTGAAATCATGTCTGAAATACTGTGTTTCAATATATCCTCTAAGATCAACATCAAGCTGGATCATTTGGTCTTTTAGAGATGTATATAGCTTTTGGATCTGAGAAGATATAATTTTTACTTATTTTTGAGAATCATGTGTTTAGTGGTCAAAACCATCAAGATTAGTGTCAATTTAGTGAAGAACTTTATTTTTGGGCCATAACATTATCAGTGTGTCAGTTGAGTACTTCATCTCTAGGATTGGATATAAGGGCACCATGAGAAGTGATTCCTATAGACCAAATATAAGGGTTAGAAATAACCCTATTAGTGTCATCTATGCATCTCTCCAAGGGAAGGAAATCCATCCTCATATGGTCTCATCATCATACAAGGAATTGGTGTTGGAGTGGTAATAAGAGTGGGAGGAATTACGGGAAGAGGTATGTTAGGAATTGGTTATTTAGGGAATAGATGTTCCTTTCCAACAACTTTGAGCAGTTTAAAAAAAGTCTCAGGTTTGGGACGTAGGTTTTTAAGCCAACCCAAGGTCTGGAGTGTGGATCATCATCATCTTGCTTAGGATGGAATTGTTGAGAAGGAAGATAATGACGTATTTCTCTAGGTTGTTGCCTTCTTTTGCGTCAAAGTTTTGCCTTCCTCTTTCTAACATAGGCACTGTTACAGATTTCGTATTGTACTGGTCAGTATCAGCTAAAAAATGGTACTAAATCTTATTATATGGTACCGACCTTCAGTTTTGGACAGTATCTCCAATTTTGTGTGGTATCAACAATATCGATAGATATTTAAAATATCGACCAAATACTAGCAAATATCGTAAAGTTCTAGAAGTTTAGGGATTTTTTTTTTCAGAAAATGAAAATTTTAACACCCACCCCGTGACTTGCCTCTGTCAATTTCTGATTTTCTCTCTCTCACGTTTTTCATTTCTCTCTCAGTCTCTCTCTCTCGATCTCTCCTCATCTCTAAATCTCCAACGTCCTATAGTGTTGCTATCCTCGACTCTCCTTCAAGTGCTATTGTCGCCGACCACCACACACTCAACACTACCCTGCCATTGTCTCTTCCTCAAACACAGCACACCACCCACTGCCCGACCACTCCTTAATCTCTTCATCACTTCCAACCGTCTATTGTTCAGTGCTTACAGCTGTTTGTAGAATGGAAATCTAGCATTTTAATTTTCCAAATCTCGATCTATATCTAAATTCGACTTGACCCAAATTGAACCGAACTAACTTTTAATTGTAATTTTTAATTTTTTGGGTATATTTTTTTCTTTGAATTGCAACTACATTGTGATTTGGTTATGTCATGTGTGTTTTGTGACAGTTGGAATTATTGGAATTGTTTGTGTGAGTTGGGAAACTTGAGTTTAAAAGTTGGAATTGTTTGTGTGAGTTGGTACAATTTTAATATAATTTAGGCATTGTCAATTTAGAAAAAAATTAATGCATTGAAAAATTTGGGTTTGAAAGTTAGAATTGTTTGTGTTAGTTGGTTTAATTTCAATGTAATTTAGGCTTGTCAATTTACGAAGAAAATTAATACATTGGAAAATTTGGATTTAAAGTTAGAATTATTTATGTGCTTTGGTTCAATTTAAATGTAATTTAGGCATTGTCAATTTATGAAGAAAATTAATGCATTGGAAAATTTGGGTAAGAAACTAAGAATATTTATTAGTATTAGTGAATGAAAGATTGTTAAATAAAAGTTTGAAATTAGGATTTTAGGAACAATGTTGATTAACATTAGTTAAGAAAACAAACTAATTATAAGTATTACAAATTGAATTGTATAAGTAAACAAAATATATTAGTTTATAATTGAATTATGAGATTACATAAAGTAAGATGTAAATTTATAGTTGTGAGTTATGATTGAAGTATAAGATGTACATGTGTATTGTGTAATTGTGTTAGTTTAGACTTTTAAGTTAAACAATACATATTTTGTGATGTTAGTTCATAATGAAATTATATGTTCTATTTTGATGTGAAGCTATTAAGTTAATTTTGATATATGTCTTCATTTATTTTTACAGATAAATGGAAGAAAGTTCAAGTACTCTTGATAATTCAACCGCTTCAGGAAGATACAATGATCCAAATTGAGCTCATGTTAGATTGGTCCCCAGAATAAGGGACCATACCATTTTCTTGTTTTGTAATAAGCTTTTGAAAGATAGAGGAATTACTAAATTAAAGAAGTATATTGTTGGGGTTAAAGGTGATGTGGGACATTGTAAAAATTGATATATGGTGTGAAATGGAAAATGAAAACTTTACTTGAAAAGTGTCAGGATGAGAAAGATAGAAGGTAAATATTGAATTACAAAATTAGTTGTAGAAGTTCGTCTGTTGGTGTTCAGGATGATAGTGGGAAAAATGAAGGCAGTAGTATTCCCACCCAACAAGAAATGAATGTTGCACGTGGACCTAATGTTAGGAAAAGAAGATGATAGATGTCTAAATTTTTTTACATCATGAACAACTTTTGAAGCTCAACCTTCAATTCGTAGTGCCTTATAATCAAGATTAGCAGCTCATAATGTAGATATGACAATGGTTAGATGGTAGTAAGTATGATTCAGGTATCATATTTAATGCTTTCCAGCCTTATTATTATCAACCTATGATAGATGTTATTGCCTCTTATGGTCTAGGGTATAAAGCTCCTTCAATTAATGAATATAATTGTAAACTTTTGAGCAGCTTTGTTTATGAAATTAAAAGTTATTTAGATGAAAGAAGAATAGCTTAGGCTACTTTTAGGCGTTCAATCATGTATGATGATTGGACAAATAGAAAACATGAGCCTATTATTAATTTTTTGTTTATTATGCAAAGCACTAAATGTTTTTGAAGTTTATTGATGCATATGGACTTATTAGGAATGATGATACTTTATTTGAAATATTCGATAAAGTTGTGAATGAAGTTGGGCTAGAAAATATTATTCAGTTCATTATTGAAAATGATTTTGTTCATAAAGTAGTTGGAAGAAGATTACAAAGCAAGTATAATTCTTTTTATTGTACTCATTATGGTGCACATTGCAGTGACTTGATGTTGGAAAATTTAAGAGATGGTAGGTATTTTCCTATTATTGATGAGTCTGTGTATACAGCAAAAGAGGTCAATAAGTTCATTTATAATATTGCATGGTTATTGAATTTAATGAGAAAACATTTCACCAATGATATGAATTTGTGTCCTCCTACTATTATAAGATTTACAAAAAATTTCAAGAAAACATTTCACCAATGATATGAATTTGTGTTGTCCTACTATTATAAGATTTGCAAAAAATTTCATATTACTTTAGTGTTTTATTATGATGAAGAAAGAGTTGACAAAAATGTTTATAAGTGAAAAGTGAATTACATCTCAACATGCTAGGTCTGCTAGATTAGAGGTTTCAAGAATTATTCTTGAAGATGCTGAATTTTAGTCCTGATGTCAATTTGTCATCTAAGTTTCTGAGTCTTTAGTGAGGGTACTTTGTTTGGGTGATAGTGATGAAAAGGTAACAATGAGTTATTTTTATGACGCCATGGAGAGGGCGAAAGAAGCAATCAAAGCCAATTTGAAAAATAAGTCTTCTTTGTATATATCTTATCTTGCAGTCATTAACAAGAGATAGGAAAGACAATTTTACTCTCTGTTGTTTGTAGCTAAGACATTTTTTAATCCTAGTGTCTATTTTAGACCAAGTTTTACAAAGAAATCTGAAGTTAATAGGGAATTGTTATTAACTGTTGCAATAATTGTTGCCCATGAGATGATGCAAGATCTCCTAAATTCATAAATGGAGATTTATAAGGAGGCTTTTAGTGATTTTGGGATGCCAACTGCTATTTGTCGAAGAGAAAAACTTAATCCAGTTATATATTTTTTCACTTTTGTTACTTGTTGGAGATTAATCATCACTTATCTTGTTTATATACTTTTGTTGTCTTACAACTTATAGTTTCTTAGAGGGATCAATTTGAAACTGGTGTTTAAATCCATCTATTCCAAGAAAAGGAATAGATTGGAGCTCAAAAGATTGAATGACTTAATCTTTGTTCGATACAATTTAAAGCTTCCGAAAAGGTACATTATTATCATTATTATGTTAGATATAATTTCTAATAATTTTTTAATAATTTAATTTTATTGTTTACTAGGACTTTTAATAAAAAAAGTAATTCAATAGATTTAATTTGCATTGATAATATTGATCTTTTGACATATTGAGTTTATGAGGAACTGAGTTTTATAGACGAGAGTGACTTAGAAGACAATTTTGGATGGGAAAACATTGACATATCATTTAGTGCAATGAATTTGAATGATCGTGATGATGAGACTCCTTTCAATGATTAGGATCTTATACCAAATGAAAATTGAGATCAATGGAGTTATAATAGATATTCAATTGAATGAAGTTCTAGGTTTTTGTTTCTCCTTTTCTTTTTAATTTTACTTATATTTGATGTATATATTAAATTTTATATATCCAATATAATTGTAAATATTTTTGTTTCAGGTTTCACTTCTAATTGGTTATTTGAATTCTTTTTATTTAATGTAATTATTATTTATTATATGCTGAAATTGTAATATTTTAAATACTTTATCTTGTTATTAATTTTATATTTGTATGATAATTAAATGATCTTTTTATATTAATTGTGGTTATTATTTGTATGTAAAATATGTGAAAAATAATGTTAATAAAAATAAATAAATCGTTATTATTTTAAATTTCTATTATTATGATTTTTTGAGACAAGTTTGATGTAAAATTGTAAAATATACAGTACAATGTATTGAAGGACTATTTTGCAATTTAAAAAAATTCAAGAACTATTTTATAAATTTTGAAAAATTACCCAAAATAATACCCGAACAATAGAGTGTTGTATCAAAACTGAATCCAATATCGATATTGATATGGTATCCATAACATTGAACATAGGCCTCATCCTCGTTGTCTATATCATCATAATTGAGTGAGAGACATATTTCACAATCTGACTCACACATGGATGGATCCATATCCCATATGAAGTGTCTTTGACGATGGTTGATGTACACAAGTTGACCATCAAATTTAATATAATGGATAGGAGGTCCATCTTTTTCTTCTTTATGTGATAACACTGATGAAAGCATTAAAATGGATCTAGATGTATCTGAGGATCTAAATGGGTCTTGTTTGGCCCGGTATAGATGGATTTAATAGATCCATCTCTTAGTATTATGAGAATAGGCTGAGTAGTTGTATCGAAAGAATGTTTGTGATGAACATATAACACCTTTTGATAGTTAGTGATCTATTCTGTTGGCATCAACTTTTCAAGTTCTATCAGTGGCAACTGTTTTGAAATTTGGATGTTAGTAGTTTGATCATGAGTTTGATTTGCTACCATATATAGAGCATTAGAGTTTGAATTTGTAAAATTGAGATTTATATCATGATTCTGCAAGTGATAGATGATTTGGTGATGCAAAGTAGCCATGATTGCTGTAGGATCCTATTTTACTATGGTATTTGGATTTGGACTTGAATTCTTTCATATAAAGTAAGATTATCCAGCCTGATATTGAAATCAGGGTCTATAATGAGAATGACACTCTCATTGTTGAGAGTTGTCAACAAAGTATCAATCAATGCATTTTGGTAAGTCGTGTAGGAAGTGCGAAAAAGAGAAATTCTGGTAATAGTTGGAATTCTGTCTTCCATAGAGAGTAAGGACAAGTTTGATATCTCCAACATAGAGATGATTATGATTTTGGTCTTTCCGAATCGAGATGAGTTCTTTTGGAATCTTCAGTTTGACATATTGTTCTACTGTTATTGCCTTTAAGCCACACTCTTCTAAACAAGGTCTTTGGATGATCTCCTTTACCCTTGGATGATTTGTAGTAACAATAGTTTGAATACTTCTTGTTCAAGAATAATTGTGAGAATATATACTGTATGAACTTAATAAGGGAAGAGAAGTATCATGGATATTACTTTTTTTGAGAGATGAGTGATTTCTATTAGATTTTCTATTTTGTTAGAAAGAGTTCGTATGATATTGGAAGGAAGATTTGGTATTGAAAGGGTTGAAGAAAGATGAATATGGTCATTAGGTAAAGAACTACTTATGGCATATGAAAAGATCTCGTTACCCACCTTCATCAAGAATAATGTAATTACAGCCAATAATACTCATGACTATGACAGGATCCAAGTAACCCTTGATCAAAGAGCAAACCAAGAGTTAGACTACTTAAATCGAGATTCTGCACCACTTTATCACAGGCCGGTGATTACTTCCAATCATCAACTGGAATGAGTAGTGTCAATTTAAGGGGCTATGACCGTGGACTTTATTACCACCCAAACAACTTGTCGCTTCCCTTGGAGAAAATTCCTCTAGGGTTGTACCAAACTTCCTTCAGTATCTTGATTTCACCAGCAACAGGTTTTCTGCGTCTTGTCAGAAAAGTAGAAATCAGCGTAATGTTTTACTGCTTCGTCCGTTGTTTGAGGAGACTTCTACTCGATTAAGATCTTTGCCTATTAGGCCCCCCTCCTACAAGACTGACAGAAATCGATTCACAATTCCAACATTTGGGTGCCCGAGGGAACCACTTAGCGTATTTAGTGGAAATGCACTTTAATAATTACAGGACGTCAACTTGAGTTTCATAAGAGGTTACAAGAACCAGAAATTTTGATGTGAAAGAGCACCGAATTGGCGTTCACATATGAAGATGATGCATGCACTTTTCCTGGAGCTAAAAAGCTATGCATTGAGAGTGCTTCAAATAACATTTTCTATTGAGGTTGGACGGTAGGGGACGGGGGGTTAGATTGCTTATTGCTTTATTTTGTTAGTTTTTGCACATAATTATTAGATCATACTCAAATTAATTTACGCAAGCCCGATATATTTGAAAAAGTTAATAATTAATTATTTATGTTAACATAAAATATTAACAAAAAATCACATTAAATTAAAATTGTGATACAATTTTTAAATATTAATTTTATCATAAAAATTTAAGTAATAATAAAAAATCTAAGTGGTAATAGAAAAATAATTTAGAAGTATCAATAATCGTCAAAAGTAACTATAATAAACTCAAAATTAAGAGATATAAAAATCAGGTTAAAGACCTAACTATCAAATTAAATGCCATACATGCTACTAAAAAACATGTTTCATAATACAGTTATGACTTAAAACGTTCCATATAAAAAATAGAGTTTTTCATGCATCTTATTATTAGCAACCAATCTAAAGGAGCTGGTGGCTGGTGCATGTGTATATCTAGAGCAGTGTTGTTAATGTTTTGAGCTATGAAGGAGGCGTCTTTTACAAATTATACTGATGACTAATGTTTACCAATTCTCCTTGATAATGGTCGAGGACTCAGGAGCACTGGGGACTTAGGATGGAGCCAAGAAGACTTGGGAAAATCTGAGATTCAAATGCCCAATTCCTTTGGAAATTTAAAAAATAACGAAGTGAGATTTAGCAATTGATTAACCCTCGAATTTTTTTCCCTTTGTAACAAGGTAAGGTCATAAATTATTGCGAACATTTACCAGCACCTTTGTCAGATATTGATACTTGTAACGATTTAAGCAATACGGTTCTAAGTCTACGAGAAAATCATGTAGAGAAATGTGATGTCTACTCTTAATCTCATTTTCTACAAATTGAGCATGCGTTCCTAATGCAACAGTAGGCTGCACAAAACGACTGTTTCAGATCAGCATCAAGTCCTACCATTAGCAGCTGATTCCATGTCGTTTTCCACGAAAATTAACACGTGCCCTTAAAAGAAGTCTATTCACCACGACTATGGTATCCGGCTATTAGAAGCGACAACAGACCGTAATTATACCACTCTGCCTCAAAGTTTGGGTACATCATGTACTTCCACTGTTTCTTGCCACTTCTCCTATTCGGGTCTCTCCCATACTAATTCAGTTGACCTAAGTAAATATACGTGACGTATACTATTAAGCTATCTTGATAAGAATATCAGATCGAACTTCAGAGGCTAAAATTCATAACTGTAGTCTGAAAAACTGGTTGGTGCATACAGATTTATCATTTTTGTTGTTCTGCTTTACTAATTTTAGATAGCTTTTACTGTGTCCCGTGATGGGCCTAAAAGAAAGCATGTCTGCGTATGGAATGACGTGTGAAGTTGCGAGGAGTCACAAATGTTTGCACTTTCCTATTCTGGTTGTGGACCTACTGCTTTAATTTGCTTTTCAAGGTCCTATGAACCCTAAAACAGCAGGGATGACCCATACTTTCTCCACGTGTTCGACCACTACATGATTAACTTTTTTCTTTTGCTTTCTTGTGCCATTTATGTATGAACATATATTATTATTACTTTCAAAAGCTTTTCTTTTACTTCCTCCCTCTAAGAAGCCAATCCACTTTCTATTGTCACTATCTTATGTCTAGTTTATAGTTTATGCAGCAAATGAAGTTCCATTACTACTGCGAAATGATATGGACATGCTAGAATGGTGACTTATTTGGAAGGAAACATACCGAAGATTTTATATCTTTGATAGTCAATACAATTAAAAATGCTTGGACCCCAGATTAGGGAGAAACTGTTAAGTGAACTTGAAAGAAAGAAGACAGGAACTCGGTGATGTACTACCTTGACATGCTTCAAAGCTTATCTTGATATAAAGGAATAATTTCATGCTTTGTGTGAAATAAAGCTTTTGTCCACAAAACGATCGAGTAGATCGCATATGTTTATCACAAGTCATTAACTTAACTATCAGCCCAATTGTTTGGTGTTGTCTAGATCATGGAGATTGAACTACGATAAATAATAATTACTCTGAAACTACACTTTCATATGAAATAAGCACGTGTAGAAATCAAACCTTGTTGTCCGCAGCCACTTATGGAAAATGCAGACACAAGTGTTTTCCCTACCATACACTGTATCTCTAAATCTTAACGGTGGGTGCGTCTTTTCATAATCATGTCTAAATCTTCATCCTCATCCTAATTGCTATATATGCTTAGATCAAAACGATGCTTGGGCTAGCTTGTTAAGAAATGGAGGCGAGATAAGATTATGCACTATGAAAGAAAAATAAACATTTGATTTTTTAAAGTCAAAATCGTTTTAATTTTTTTAACATGATTAATGCATAAACAAATATAAATATAAATATAAATTGTACTTATTATAAAACTTGATTTTTTCTTGTCACTTCTCTTAGACCGATTTCTGAAATCGATTAATTGGAATCACTTTAACTGTACAAATGTCTGTTTTATAACATCTATATGAATATACTGAAAGAACTCTATAAATGGTGTAAAGAGGGGGATGACAGAAGTGTTATCTTCTATAGAGCCTACGCCTATTTATAATAAAATTTAAATATTTTAGTAATTTAATTGAAATAAAATTATAATTTAATTAAACTTTAATTAGAATTAATGATTTAAAAACGAACCGATTTTGTCAGTTCAACCGTAAAAATCTTGAATCTGTTACTTCTGTTGGAATTGTTGCTCCAAAACCTGTTTAATGTGTTCTAATAATTGACAGTTACTAATAACGTTATTACTGCCATTATTATGTAACGTTCATAACTTTAATATACTTTAATATTTCTTTACGTCATGGTTAATGTATAAAGCTCTCCTATATATATACACACACGACCCATGCATCTACTTATCCCCCACTTCTTTGGTTATCGTGCTTTTCATTTCTCCATACAACACACAAAGTTCTTCTACAGACACTTAACAATACATGCATATCTCCTTCCACAACAATAATACACACGCATTTTCTTCCTATCTCATATCTTCTTTGTTCTTTTGTTGTTACTTCATGGAGATGGTTTTTAGTCCATATTTTGGAGTGCATTGAAACTGGTGGAGGAGACGTTAACCCTAGGGTCTGATCCTATTGTCCTGCTGCATTGTAGAGGGGGAATTTCTGACTTAGGGCAGTAGTTTTTCACAAAGCCTTGCATTTTTAGATAAACCGTTCCATTTTTAATTTTATGTTATTTTCGCTAACAATCTAAGTCAGAAAATTATTTTGTTCTGCCTACTCTTTGTCGGATATTTATTGCGTTTTCCTACTGTTTGTTGGAATTACTACTGATTGTTGGAATTTGTTAAGTTGTCTATACTATTTGTCGGCAATTCTTTCGATTGTGCTACAATGTGTTTATTTCAAAATATTGCTCTGTTCTTACTGCTGCTTAAGTGTTTTGTGTGTGACATCTTTATTATCAGATTCAATATGTCATCTACGAATGAGACCAATGTAGGTTCTGCACATATTGTTTCCCACATAGGTTCTGCCCCTATCATCGTAGCCTAGAGGATTATACCTGACCTAATTAGATTATAGTCTCTAGATGGGAGAAATTTTAAACGATAGTCTAAGAAAATTTTGTTTTTCTTTCAACAATACAAATCAATTATGTACTATTTCAAGAAATTCCTAGTGACAGTATCGACCCTAAGACAACTAAAGATAACCATACCGCTAGGGGAGTGTTGCTTAATCATATGATAAACCTATTATTTGATATCTATTGCAAGTACAAGACTGCTAAGGAAATTTGGGATGCTTTAGAAGTAAAATATGGAACGAATGATGCGTTACTAGGTGGTTAAAATTTATCGTTGTTGATGATAAGCCTATTATGGATCAATTATATGAGTATGAAAACCTAATTGCTGAAATCCTTACTGAGGGTATGAACATGTGTGAGCTGTTTCAAGCTAATGCCCTTATTGAGAAACTTCCCGTCTCATGGAATGAGTATAAAAAACTAGTTGAGGCATAAGAAGAAAGACATGAAGCTTCAGGAGTTGATAGGGCATATAAAGATTGAAGATACTAAATGTATACAAGATAAGACTAAATCATTCACCCTTGTCCCTACTATTAAGGCTAATGTGATAGAACATAGAAATTCAAATAACTTCAAGAAGAATGGTGGACAAGTCTTTCAATAACAACAAACGTGGTCTTTAAGAGCAAAAAGATTGATGGTGACTATTCGTGGTGCCATAATCTAGGTCATCCTGTTGATTTTTTTTAAGTTTAAATCAACCACGAGAAGAAAGACCAAGGACAGAAACCATGACAGTTCAGGAAAGGAAAACAAAATGGTACCAACGGGGTAACCAAAAGAGCTTTGGTAAACCTCAAGCTAATATGGTCAAAGCTGGTGATGACAAGGAGATTATTACTACTGTGGTGTCCAAAATCAACCTTGCTGGAAATTTGGTTGAGTGGATCATTAACATAGAAGCCACACGACACATCTGTACCAACAAGGACCTGTTTAAGGAGTTGAATGATGTTGTTGATGGTGAATTCGTATACATAGGCAACTTCAGTAAAGTTCCTGTCCAAGGAGTTGGGAAGGTCACTCTTAAACTCACTTTTAGAAAAGTGATGACATTAGAAAATGTTTTATATGTTCCTGATGTTTCTAGAAACTTGATTTCTGGAGCATTACTTAATAAAGCTAGTGTCAAACTTACTTTTGACACTGATAAGCTAGTTATTACTAAGAATGGGAACTTTCTTGGTAAAGGATTTTGTAATAGGGGTTTATTTATACTTGAAGTTGAAATGAACGCATCTACTTCTTCTGCTTATATTGTTGACTTTCTAGACTTTTGACACTCTAGACTTGAGCATGTGAATGTGAGGTTAATTAAAAGGATGTAAAGCTTAAACTTATTACCCAACTAAATCGCTAATGAAAAGAAAAAAATGTCAAATTTGTGTTGAGACTAAACACTCTAAAAAACCTTTTAAGTTAGTGATCGAGAGAGAGTCACAATTGTTGGATTTGGTGCACACAAATTTAGGTTATTTTAATAATAATGTAATTAAAGGACGCATAAGCTATTATATTACTTTTGTGGGTGATTGTTCTCGATTTACTGAGGTTTACTTATTGAAAAATAAAAATGATACAAAGGAAGTGTTTATAAAATGCAAAGCTGAGGTTGAGAACTAATTAGAAAGGAAAATTAAGAGATTAAGGTCTGATCGAGGTGGTGAGTATAGTACTGAGTTCCTTGCTGATTATTGTGGAAATGTTGGGATTATTCATGAGCTTTCAACCCCTTATACACTTGAACAAAATGGAATAGTCGAGAGTAAAAATCAAACACTCAAGGACATAATGAATGAAATGTTTATTTCCTCAAGATTATCGAATTTTATGTAGGGAGAAGCTATTCTTTCAGCTTGTTATGTTTTAAATAGAGTCCCTCACAAGGAATTAGATCAAACTCCTTAAGAAATTTGGAAAGGTTATCCAACTAACTTGTGTTTTTTGAAACTGTAGGAATGTTTTGTTAAGGTTGCTCTACCTGAACATAAGAGGAAGAAAATTGGGCCTAAGACCATTGATTCAATTTTTGTGAGATATGTATTTAATAGTGTTGCCTATAGATTTATGGTATAGGAAGAGAGATCGAACACTTATGGACCAATTATAGAGTCAAGAGATGTAATGTTCTTTGAGGATATATTTCCTTTGAAAGTGAGTGTACAAGTTCCTAAAGAGTCTTCCCTAGTTCTTCTACTAATGATGACATAAAGGAAGAGGAAAATATTGAACTAAGGAGAAACATAAGAGCTAGGGTACCCACCAGTTTTGGTTCTAACTTTTTTACTTCTTTTATGGTGAAAAAACCTGAGAAGATAGATGAAGGTTTTGTGGTGACTTATATTATTGAGAAAGATCTCAAAACTTACAAGGAAGCAATGAGACCTGTGGATGCTATCTTTTGGAAAGAAGCCATAGATAGTGAGTTAAAGTCAATCATGTTTAATAAAAATTGAGTTTTAGTTTATCTACCTCGAGGGTGTAAGTCTTTAGAGTGTAAGTGGATTTTCAAAAAGAAATAGAGACCTGAAGGAACCGTTGAGAGGTTCAATTCAAGACTTGTGATTAAAGGCTTTAAACAAAAGGAAGGATTATACTTTTTTTATACTTACTCTCCTATTACTAAAATTGCATCTATGTGGATGTTATTTGCTATTGATTTGGTATTTAAGCTTCATGTGCATCAAATGAATGTTAAGACAACTATCTTGAATGGTGATCTACGTGAGAAAATTTATATGGTCCAGCCTGAGGGGTTTAGAGTGCCTGGTTAAGAACAAAAGGTGTGTAAGTTGGTTAAGTCTTTGTATGGACTTAAACAAGCTCCCAAACAATGACATGAGAAATTTGAAAGTGAGATTTTGAAATATAGTTTCACCTCTTATGATGCTGATTCTTGCATTTATGTGAAATCTGATGCCAATGGTTGTGTGATCATAACTCTTTATGTAGCTGATATGCTTATTTTTGGTACTAACTTATCTGTTATTGATACTACCAAGATTTAGATAAAGTCTCCCTTGATATGAAAGATCTTGGACCTATGGACTTTATTTTGGGAATTAAAGATGATAAGACTGACTCTAGTTTTAGGTTGAATCAAACTCATTACGTTGAGAAAATTTTGAAGAAATTTGGCTACTATAATGTTGATCCAATCAAGACTCCCTATGATGTTAGTGTTGCTTTAAAGAAAATTTTTGGTCATAGTGTGAACCAAGCTGAGTATGTTAAAATTCTTGGTAGCGTGATGTACTTGAACTATTCTCGTCTTGATATTACATACTGTATGAGTAGACTTAGCAGGTATACTTATAATCCTAGTCAAGAGCGATGAAATGCATTGATTCGTTTGTTGAGATATTTTAAAGGTACTATGCATTATAGATTATCTTTTGGTGTTCATCCTCCTATATTGGAGGGGTATTTTGATGTCAACTGGGTTATGGAGAGTGATAATATACTCTCTCCCAGTGGTTACATTTTTACCTTAGCAGAAGCTGTTGTTGTAATAACCTGTTTCTCCATATCTAGGGTTAGAATCCTATATCATGATAAATGAGAAATGAAAAAAGTAATGAGAGATTTTCAAATGCATTACATTTACATGCATATCGCTAGCATAAGCATACACACACTTGATTATTGATTTTTGTACACATTACAAAGACTGTACATGCATTCAATTGACATTCCGGGGTATAAATGATTTTTAAATAATTATGATGTGAATTATAAATTATTATGTCTTGAATTTTGATTTGGTAGTATAAGTGACAATTGATAGTAGAAATAAATTACTAGTGTCATAGAAAATTGAGAGACAAATGGACTAGATATTAAAAGAGCCAAGTGGGAACCACAATAAGGTGACATGTGATAAGTGACAGGTGTCACCACACTTGCCACTAACCCATTTGAAAGACTATCTTCATCTTGTCTTTCATTTCTTAATTGCTCTCATCTTCTTCGTTATTTTCTTCTCTCATTCTTCACTTATGACACTCTCTTCTCACTAACACTCTCAACGTTGAACCTTGCTATCATTTTTCACTTACCCACTACAAGATTTTGTTGTTATCTCTTCTAAGTGATGAAACCTAGCCTATTTTACCTTAGTAAGATAATAATAGTGTGATGTTTTGGAGCTAGGGTTAAGTGATGTTTTGAAGAACATTGGAGCTAAAACAAGTAATATATTAATCTTCATGGGTTGTTGTAAATGAAACATATATGGAGATTTTTTTTGAGATTGAATTATTATAATAATGGTGTTGAAGTATGTTATAACGTGGACGTAGAAATGAGTAGGTTTATGTTCTATTTTTGGTATAAATGATCAAAAATAGATTATAAGTTATGCTAAAGATGTTTTGGGATAGATTGATAGTAAAAATGGTACATGATGTGTGCAGAAATTTTGATGAATAAATGTATGTGTTTGTGTTTTATTTTTGAGAGTATGAAAACCATGTATCATAAGTTGTTATATGGATAAAATAGATTAGGAGTTGAGGTTTAATAAAGGTGAAATTATGTTAAAGAAAAGACTAGTAAAACGTTCTTGAAATGAGAGGAACTAAGGTGATAGTGAATGATAGAGATCATGTTCTATTTTTGTATGATTGATAAAAAATAATTTATGGATCATTTCATAGATGTTTATGAGTTAGAAATGAGGTGAGAATGATGAGGATATGAAGTGTAGATGATGAACTATGGAGATGATTTGTTTGATGTATTATGAAAGAGATAAAATCTGGAAAAGTTAGGAAAGCTTGTATAATGGGATTAAGTGAATGAAAATGAATCAATTGAGTAGAATTTTGTGAGATTTAATGTAATCAATATGGTAGTTAGATTAATATGAAATGAAGTTGTATAAATGGATATGAATTCTGGAAAATTTGGAGTGTTAATGATGGTTCTAAATATATTAAATTCATGGAGTGTTAACGATGGTTCTAAATATATTAAATTCATGGAAAAAATGAAGGTAGAAAGGCAGGCACAATTGTGGCCTTCAGTGCACAATCGTGGCCTGATTATTTAGGTTCTGTCACGATTATGGCAAAGTCCCCACAATTGTGGCATGTTGCAATGGCTTTTGTCACGATTGTAAGAAGGTCCATCACGATCCTGGGTTAGCATATTAAGTGAAATGATGTCTTTTAAGTGATGCTTGAAATAACTAACGCGAAGGTACTTTCTTATGATGTATTTAAGCTTGAATGAGGCTTAAAATGAACCTAGTTAAGGTTGTACAAGTTGATAAAGTGATTAATAAGTTTAGAGTGATAATTTAGAATGATCATGAGATGTGAATTAAGGATACATACCCGGGATTGTCATTGAACATGCATTATATATAACACATATACCTATGTGCATGATTGAATACTTATCTGATTGAGCAAATTGAGTAATGCACAAATGTGTGTATTACGTGATATAGAAGCACAAATCGAACGACAATAACCAGACGTTGCTGGGACGTCAAGGCAATAGCTATCTGGAATATACTGTGAGTAATTTAGGTGTTCCCACTAAGATCGTTTGTATTTGCTTAATTTTCAATTATTGAACTGTTATTGATGTTAGTGTGTTAATTTTAGAAATTGATAATCCGAGCATTTAATGAATGAGAGTTGCATTGAAAGTATTTCATTGAATGTGAATTTTAAAGAAATAAGTGTTCTTAACAAATATGTTGAATGCCGGACTTATGTTCGATGAAAGAGTGAAAAGTGAATGTATATACTAAATGAAAGTGATTGATTGAATATATGTGAATTGATGCATTTCATTACATGATATGCATGATCAGATAAAGGCAGTTGTGATCAGAGTAGCTAGTGAAGAAGAGCTTAAAGCTTAGAATGCGTATAAGAGCCACATGCTCACTAGTAAAATGAGTCTGGTATCCATAACGAATAAGTATAGTTATCAATGAGCCCAGTATCTACAACATATACAGGATAGTTAAAAAGACACTTGGTCACAACAATTAACAATGAAAGTGGAATATAATTGATATGTGTGTTATATGATTAATTAAAGTGAATTGTTTGATCTGTTCGAAAACTGAAATGTGAAATGATATGCAATATTTGATTATATGAACTGTCTGAGAATTGAAATGTGATCTTTCATATGATTGGTATAAGTGAGCACATCGATGATGGCTTGCTCACTGAGTTCACAAAACTCATCAAAATTGTTAACATTGACTTTTGGGTACGAGAGAGGAGACCTAACTATTAAGACGTTTTAGAAGAAGTCTTATATTTTCATTTTGGAATTAAAAAATGGCTCAAAATTCGGTCAGTTGAGATTGAAGGGTTAGATAGAATATTTTTGTATAATTCTCATTTCATGTAGAATGTTGTAAAAGAGCAGTAGACTTTTATAAGCTTTTGACATTATATATTTATGGATTATGTATTAAAGGCTATAGTGTGTTTTTTTATAAATGAAATAGGAACATTTTGATATTTTGGATAATTGGGTTTTAATATATGATGCCATATAAGTGAATGTGACTGCTCTAACGCGCCGTTTCATGAGGCATGTGCCCTAATGTCAGATGGAGGTTTGGGTAGTGTGCCTTATGGAGCGGGGTGTTATAGGTTTTGGTGTCAGAGTATGGTTTGGCATCCATAGGGACAAATATTAGCATATAGATATGATATATCGTTACAAACTCGGAGAGTAATCAAGGTTATTGTCTATTATAGGTCATCTACTATAGGTGATCAAGATGGAGAGTCAGCTAACCTAGAGTCTATAGGAGCTAGTAGAGAGTCTTCTGTACATCGATCTGAACAAATGCCTTCGAGAATCCTTGAGAGAAAGGAAATGAGGTATGATAAACTGAGAAAGCAAGGGACTGTGGACTTTTACAGAAGTATAGACCCTGCTGAGGCTGAAAGATGGTTCAAGAGCACTGAAAGGATATTCGATCAGATAGACTGCAAGTCTGATAAGAAGTTTGACTACATAGTCTCACTACTGCAAGGTCCAATACACCAGTGGTGGAAGACTGTTCCAGGTAGTACCAACCTTGCAGATTAAAGTGGAAAGACTTCCTGAGAGTCTTCAAGGAGAACTATATGTCAAAGATTTATTTGGATAGAAAGATAAAAGAGTTTCTAGATCTGAAATAAGGCAGTCTCATCTTGGTAGAGTATGAAATACGGTTCATTGAATTGATAGGGTATGCTACTGCCTTGATTCCTACTGAGGAAGATAAGTGTAGAAGGTTTAAAGATGAGGTTAGCTATTACAAACCTGAGTAGTTCACTGAGTTAAGAGCATCCTTGATCTGTATAGAACGACTGTTAAAGGATGTACAAGGAGAGTACAGACAAAAGTTTAGAATGAAGAGACAGGGTGAGTCTTAAGTTGATTATGGCAGAAGATTTAGTAAACACCATAATAGATTGTTCCGGTCATCGACTAGATTAAGACAGTTGAGGTTTAGACAAAGGGTCAGTTTTATGCATTCTGGTAGTGGAAGAGGTATAGTATCTGGGAAGATACCCAATTGTGAACACTATGGGAAGAAGCATAGTGGAGAATGTTGGAAGTTAATAGGATCTTGAATTTGTTGTGGCTCCTACATGCTTCAGATAAGAGACTATCCCGTAGTTTTCAGAGCACAGTCTGGAGTGAGGGGAGGATCAGTAACTGAGACTACTATTCAGTAAAGCAAAGTAAGTGGATCTGGGCAGAGAGGCAAAGGTAAAGGCAAAGTGGGTTCAACTAGTCCCACTATTAGGACTGAGGTGCAGAGCAACCAACGACAATCTCAAGCCAGAGTTTATGCGATTACCAGACAAGAGGCTTATAGCTCTCTAGATATGGTAGCACGTATGTTGAATGTCTTTAATTTTGAAGCATTTGCATTCGTAGATCTAGGATCTACACATTCTTTTATCGCATCGCATCTGGCATCTAAACTACATTGTGCTAAAGAAATGTTGAATTATGGTTTAGAAGTGAGTACTCTGATAGGTAGTCCTATAGTGATAGGAGAAGTGTGTAAAAGATGTATAGTTCGAGTTAAACAGGCAGAGTTAGAAGTTGATCTGATTGTGTTATAGTTAAGTGAGATAGACCTTATCCTAGGTATGAATTGACTCACTGCTCATAGGGCTGTAATGAACTGCTATACAAAGGAGATGATACTAGAATCTCCTAATCAGTCAAGAGTGATATTTTGAGGTGTTAGTCAAGTAGTGCTAGCCAGATTATATTCATTCATGAGCACTTTAAGATTGATCCGAGTTGGATGTGAAGCTTATCTGTCATATGTGGTTGATACCCAAACTGAGCAGACAGTATAAGATATTCCTGTTGTTAGGAATTTCCTGGATGTGTGAGTTATCTGGATAGGGAAATGGAGTTTACGATTGACTTAGTTCCAGGTACTGCTCCTATATCTGTTACTCCATATAGGATGAAACCTGTAGAACTAAAGGAACTTAAGGCTCAGTTACAAAAGTTGCTAAAAAATGGTTTTATCAGACCCAGTGTATCATCATGGGGAGCCACAGTCTTACTTGTGGAGAAGAAAGATGGGACTTTGAGATTGTGTATTGATTATAGGCAACTGAATCGGGTGACAGTGAAGAAAAAGTATCCATTGCCAAGGATTGATGACTTACTTGATTAGTTATAGAGAGATCAGGTATTTACTAAGCTAGACTTGAGATCATGGTACTATGAGTTAAAGATAGCTGAGGCTGATGTACCGAATAGTGCATTTAGAACCAGATATGGGCATTTTGAGTTTTTAGTGATTCCATTTGGGTTGACAAATGCCCCGGCTACTTTTATGGCTTTGATCAATAAGGTATTCCAACTTTATTTATATCACTTTGTTATTGTGTTTATTGATGATATTCTGGTGTATTCAAAAAGCAAAGAGGAACGTGCTGAACAATTGAGGTTAATCCTATAGATTATGAGAGAAAAGCAATTATATGCCAAGTTTAGTAAGTGTGAATTTTGGCTTGATCAAGTGGTATTCTTAGGTCATATAGTGATTGGGCAAGGCATACAAGTTGATCCGAAGGAAGTATAAGTAGTGATGAAGTGGGAAGCTCCTAGAAATGTATCTGAGATATGGAGTTTCCTTGGATTAGTCGGATATTACTAGAAGTTTGTTGAGGAGTTTTTACTGATCTCAGCCCCTTTGAAAAAACTTTTGAGGAAGAACGTACTATTCAGATGGACTGATAAATGTCATAGGAGTTTTGAGGAACTAAAGCATTGGTTGACTACAACACCGATTTTAACTATTCCATTTGAATCTGGAGGTTATATGGTGTATAATGATGCTTCAAACCAGGAATTAGAAAGTGTATTGATGCAGCATAGTAGAGTGATTACATATGCATCGCGACAGTTGAGGTCTCACAAGTTCAATTACCTAGTACATGATTTGGAACTTGTTGCAGTAGTGTTTGCTTTAAAGATATGAAGACATTATCTGTATAGAGAGACATTTCAAATATAAACTGATCATAAAAGTTTAAGGTATCTATTGAATAAGAAAGAGTTGAATATGAGACAAAGAAGATGGATTGAATTGTTGAAGGATTATGACTGCACAATTAAGTATCATCTAGGTAAAGCTAATGTGGTAGCTAATGCATTAAGCAAAAAATCAAATAGCAGTGTAGCATAAGTATAGTTATCGAGGTTACCGAACTTAGTACAATTGAGAGCATTAAATGTTGAGTTAAATCTAGAACAGAATAAAGCATTGATAACTACATTGAAGCTTAGATCAATGTTGCATGACAGAATTAGACAAATCAAAGATTCGAAAATTGAGAAGCTTATTGAGAAGTTGAAAGTGAACCCAAATTCTAAGTTTGAATTAAGAAATGAGATATTGTGGATGAGGCAGAGACTATATGTAACCGATGTGGATAATTTGAGAAATGAGATTTTGGAGGAAGCATATGTAGCAGCCTATGCTATGCATCTTGATGCTACCAAGATGTATAATATGCTCAAATAGCTTTTTTGCTGGCCAGGAATAAAAAAGCAAGTAGCGGAATATGTGGTTAAGTGATTGACTTGCCAACATACTAAGGTAGAGCATCAGGCTCCAGTTTGTAAGTTATAATCATTGCTTATTTTGGAGTAGAAATGAGAGCGAATTACTATAGATTTCATTATAGGATTGCCAAGGACTTCGCAACAACATGATTCTGTATGGGTTATTATAGACCGATTGATAAAGTCAGCCCATTTCTTACCAGTGAGAGAGAACTATACACTGGATCAATTAGCCCATAGGTATGTGAATGAGGTAGTAACATCAGACAGGGATCCTAGATTTACCTTAAGATTTTGGAGTAGTTTACAAAAAGCTATAGGTACGAAGTTAAACTTTAGTACAACATTTCATTCTTAGACAGATAGACAAAGTGAGAGAATAATAAAGACTGTTGAGGATATGCTAATAGTTTGTGTATTGGAATTTCAAGAAGCATGGGATCAATATGTAGCTTTGATTGAATTTGTTTATAATAACCACTATCACAGAATTATCATAATGGCACCGTATGATGCGTTATACGGTAGAAAGTGTCGTTCACCTTTATATTGGGATGAAGAGGGTCTAACGATTGTTGAAGGCCCGGAACTGATTCAAGACACAATTGATAAGGTTAAACTGATCTGAAATAGAATTAAAGTAGCACAAGACCGATAAAAAAGTTATGTAGATTAGCATCGGAAAGATATGGAATATCAAGTGGGAGACAAAGTGTTTCTGAGAGTATCACCATGGCAAGGAGTGTTGAGGTTCGATAAAAAGAGTAAATTAAGCCCTAGATATATCGGCCATATAAGATTATCAAAAGAGTTGGACCATTGGCTTATAAGTTAACCTTACCAATTGAGATGTCTCAGATTCACAATGTGTTTCATATGAGTATGCTTAAGAGATATCAGTCTGATCCAACACATGTGTTACCGTCACAAGAGATTGAAATTTTAAGTAACTTGAGTTATGTTGAGGAACTGGTAAAGATAGTGAGATATCAAACGAAGCAATTGAGAAATCGAGTAATTCCATCGGCGAAAGTCTTTTGGAAAAATCACTCAGGTGAGGAAGCTACTTGAGAAATCGAGGAACACATAAGGAATCAGTACCCCCCACCTATTTGAACAATCAGGTAAGAATTTCGAGGATGAAATTTCTTAAGGGGGAGAATTCTAATAACTCGTTGCTCCATATCTAGGTTTAGAATCCTAGATCATAATACATGAGAAACGAAATAGTAATGAGAGATTTTGAAATGCATTACATTTACATGCATATCACTAGCATAAGTATACACACACGTGATTATTGAGTTTTGTACACATTACAAACACTGCACATGCACTCAATTGACATTTCGGAGTATAAATGATTTTTAAATAATTATGATGTGAATTATGAATTATTATGTCTTGAATTTTGATTTGGTGATTTATAATTATTAATTCATAATTTTTGGTGTAAAATTGAGACATTTAGGAATTTATGTGTATTTTTCCAGTAGAAAAATGCCAAGTGGCAAGACAAATTGATTAGTGGTAATAAAAATAAGTGACAATTGATAGTAAAAATAAATGACAAGTGTCATAGAAAATTGAGAGACAAATGGACTAAATACTAAAAGAGCCAAGTGGGAACCACAATATGGTGACATGTGGCAAGTAACAAGTGTCACCACACTTGCCACTCACCACACTCACACACAACACTAACCCATTTGATAGACTATCTTTGTCTTGTGTTTCACTTGTTAATTGCTCTCATCTTCTTCGTTATTTTCTTCTCTCATTCTTCACTCACGACATTCTCTTCTCACCAACACTCTCAACGTTGGACCTTGCTATCATTTTTCACTTACCCACTATAAGATTTCGTTGTTATCTCTTTTACTTAATAAAACCTAGCCTATCCTACCTTGGTAAGATGATAATTATGTGATGTTTTAGAGCTAGGGTTAAGTGATGTTTTAAAGAACATTAGAGCTAAAACAAGTAAGTAATATATTAATCTTCATGGGTTGTTGTAAATGAAACATATATGGAGATTGTTTTGTGATGGAATGATCATGATAATGGTATTGAAGTATGTTGTAATGTGGATGTAGAAATGAGTAAGTTTATGTTTTGTTTTTGGTATAAATGATCAAAAAGAGATTATGAGTTATGTTAAAGATGTTTTGAGATGGATTGATAGTGAAAATGGTAAATGATGAATGCAAAAAATTTGATGAATAAATGCATGTGTTTGTGTTCTGTTTTTTAGAGTATGAAAATCATATATTGTAGGTTGTTATGTGGATAAAATAGATTGGGAGTTAAGGTTTAATAAAGGTGAAATTATGTTAAAGAAAAGACTAGTAAAATGCTCTTGAAATGAGAAGAACTAAGGTGATAATGAATGATAGAGATCATGTTCTATTTTTGTATGATTGATAAACAATGATTTATGGATTGTTTCATAGATGTTTATGAGTTAGACATGAGGTGAGAATGATGAGGATATGAAGTCTAAATGATGAACTATGGAATTGATTTGTTTGATGTATTATGAAAGAGATAAAATTTAGAAAAGTTAGGAATGCTTGTATAATGGGATTAAGTGAATGAAAATGAATCAATTGAGTAGAATTTTGTGAGTTTTAATGCAATCAATATGTTAGTTAGATTAGTATAAAATGAAGTTGCATAAATGGATATGAATTCTGGAAAATTTGGAGTGTTAATGATGGTTCTAAGTATGTTGAATTCGTGGAAAAAAATGAAGGGAGAAAGGCAGGCACGATCATGGCCTTCAGTGCACAATCGTGGCCTGATTGTTTGGTTTCTATCATGATCATGGCCAAGTCCCCATAGTCGTGGTCTGTTGTAATGGCTTCTGTCATAATCGTGGGAAGGTCCACCACGATCCTGGGCTAGAATACTAAGTGAAATGATGTCTTTTAAGTGATGTTTGAAACAACTAATGCTTAGGTACTTTCTTATGATGTATTTAGGCTTGAATGAGGCTTAAAATGAACCTAGTTAAGGTTGTACAAGTTGATAAAGTGTTTGATAAGTTTAGATTGATAATTTAGAATGATCATGAGATGTGAATTAAGGATACTACTCGGGATTGTCACTAAACATGCATTATACATAATACATATACCTATGTGTATGATTTAATACTTATGTGATTGAGCAAATTGAATAATGTGTAAATGTGTGTATTGTATGATATAGAAGCACAAATCGAACGACAGTATCCAGAAATTATCAGGACGTTAAGGCAATAACTATCTGGAACATACTGTGAGTAACCTAGGTGTTCTCACTAAAATCGTTTGTATTTGCTTAAATTTCAACTATTGAACTATTATTGATGTGAATATGTTAATTTCGAACATTGATAGTTCGAGTCGTTTGATGAATGAGATTTGCATTGGAAGTGCTTCACTGAATGTGAATTTGAAAGAAATAAGTGCTCTCAACAAATATGTTGAATGCCCAACTTATTTCTGATGAAAGAGTGAAAAGTGAATGTGTATACTGAATGAAAGTGATTGATTGAATATATGTGAATTGATGCATTTCATTACATGATATGCATGATCAGATAAAGGCAGTTGTGACCGGAGTAGTCAATGAAAAAGAGCTTAAAGCTCAGAATGTGTATAAGAACCACAGGCTCACTAGTAAAATGAACCCGATATCCATAATAGATAAGGGACAGTTATCAATGAGCCCGATATCTATAATTGATATGGGACAGTTAAAAAGACACTCAATCACAACAATTAACATTGAAAGTGGAGTCTCATGAGCAATTGTATTTAAAATTGATATTTATGTTATATGATTGATTGAAGTAAATCGTTTGATCTGTTCGGAAACTGAAATGTGAAATGATATGCAATATTTGATTATGTGAACTGTTTGTGAATCAAAATGTGATATGTCATATGATTGGTATAAGTGAGCACATCGATGATGACTTACTCACTGAGTTCACAAAACTTATTAAAATTGCAACGTTGACTTTCAAGCACGAGAGAGGAAACCTAACTGTTAAAACTTTTTAGAAGAAATCTTATGTTTGAATTTTGGAATCAAGAAATGACTCAAAGGTCGGTCAGCTAAGATTGAGGAGTTATATAGAATATTTTGGTATAATTCTCATTTCATGTAGAATGTTGTAAAAGAGCAGTAGACTCTTATAAGCTTTTAACACTGTATAGTTATGGATTATGTATGAAAGGCTATAGTGTATTATGTTTTATAAATGAAATGGGAACGTTTTGATATTTTGGATAATTTTGCTTTAATATATGATGCCATATAAGTGAATGTGATTGCTCTAACACACCGTTTCATGAGGCATGTGCTTGAATGTCAGATGGAGGTTCGAGCAGTGTGCCTTGTGAAGCGGGGTGTTACAGTTGTGTCTTGGAAATCTTCCAAGCAAATGTGTATTGCTAGATTAACAATAGAGGTTGAGTTTATGGCTTTGGAACTAGCAGGACGGGAAGCTGAGTGGCTAAGGAATCTCTTAGCAGATATCTTGCTTTGGGAAAAATCAATTCCTTCTATGTTCTTTCATTGTGATTCATAGGCTATCATTTATATTTCCAAGAACAAAGCATATAATGGCAAAAGTAAGCATATCAAATTAAGACATAAAATTGTTTGTACTTTAATTAGACATAGTGTTATTTCTCTAAACTATGTCAAGTCAGAGAGAAACTTAGTGGATTCGTTTGTAAAAGCTTTAAGTAAGAAACTAGTTTCAGAGCATGCTAAAGGGGGGTGGTTGAACCCAATTGTGTAGTAACCTTAATATAGACACCTGTCTTGGGAAACCAAGATCAATAAGTCAAACGAAGTTATATGGTGACTACTTACTTGTACATTGTTTTTGGAATAATATTGAGATATTCAGTTGTTGAATAGCATCCTTTAGCATGAATTTACAGTATTTGATGAGGTTGGATTGTTTAATCCTTAATGAGTTCTATAACCTAAGTTTGGGTGGTGTTAGCAATACAACCTTGATGGACTCACCTACGTGATTGTGGGGGGATAGCCACCCTCCTATGAGAGTATTTGAGCTATCTCTTTAGAGCGATCGTAAGACTAGGGCATTTTGAGGTTGTTTATTTCTCTAACAAGTTATGTCTCTGATTTTCTTGGACACCAGGTTTAAAATTTAGTTTACCTGTTGTTCGTTAATCTAGCTCCTAACTTGTTACAGTTTGTTTATCCAGTTTTGGAACAAGTGGGGGATTGTTAGAGTCGTTGTTCCAAAACCTATTTAATGTGTTCTAATAATTGTCAGTTACCAATAACGTTTATAATGTTATTACTGCGATTATCATGCAACATTCATAACTTTAATATACATTAATATTTCTTTATGTCATGGTTAATGTATAAAGCTCTCCTTTATATATATATATATACGACCTATGCATCTGCTTATCCCCCACTTCTTCGATTTTCGTGCTTTTCATTTCTTCATACAACATATAATTTTTTTCTACAGAAACTTAACAATACACACATATCTCCTTCCACATTAATAATACACACGTATCTTCTTCCTATTTCATATCTTCTTTGCTCTTTTGCTGTTATTACTTCCTAGAGATAGTTCCTAGTCTGCTCTTTAGAGTGCACTGAAACTGATGGAGGAGGTTTAAACCCTAGGGTTGGATCCTATTGTCCTGCTACACCGTAAAGGGGGAATTTCTGACTTAGGGTAGTGATTTTTCACGATGCCTCGCATTTTCAGAGAAGTCGTTCCAATTTTAATTTTATGATATTTTCGCTAACAACTTCTAGTTTGGCTTATCTTAATAACTCTTATTATTAAAAACTGACCAGTTTATTAATTAATCGTTTGATTTTTATAAACTAACTTTTTTTTATAAATCAAAATGAACCAATTGGTTTTTATAAATCAAAATGAACCAATTGGTTTTTATTTAATAATCATTTTCTTTAATTAAACTTCAACATCGTCGATGGACAATAATATTCTCCTTCTTCAATTCTATTTCCAATTCTTTAATTTTGTTTAATCTTTACTGTATATTGGTTTTATAACAGTCTAATACTGATTAAACTTTTAAATCTTAAATCTCTTATCTTATTAGTTTAATTTTTAGTTCGATTTTTAAAAAATGATTAAATTTACAATTAATTACAATTAAATACGCCTAAATAAGATCTAATATCCAATATTGATCCTTATTTATTAAATATCTAAAATTATATTCAACTTTATTAAATTACTCTTTTCTCTCTTTAACCATTTTATATGTATGATCCATTAAATTCTTAGATATATTAATAGCATATATTAATGATAGTCCTAAGTTATATTTAAAATTAGATAAGTTAAACTTCTTTAATTTATTTTTAATTTTTAACTAAACAATTTATATCTGTAAACATAGGTCGACGTCTAACAATATAGTATGATCACCTAAATATTGGAAATATCAAAATAGTTTTAACTAACTTTTTGTGTGTTTTTCAACAAGTTCTCACATGTTTGTTTAAGTATCTTCATACTTCTACGAGAATCGACTACTTTCTTTATAAGAAAGAAATACGATATGTGCTAATCTTTTTGGTTTAATGAGGTTTAGTCTGAATAAAGCAAGGACAATGAATAATTTAGGGATAATACATAAATGTAATATGAATTTCATAATTAAGATCTAATCATAATCTCATTTGCAATGTAGGCTTATCCTATGAGATTTATTTGATATATCAAATATATATCAAATAATTTAACAATGCATAAGATAAAGAATGCATTTAAATAATTATGTCGCGAAAACTATAACTAATCAACTGACTGTAAGTTATAAACTAATAATCTTTTACTTGCATTATGCTAATCACTTAAAGTATCTTATATTATATGACAATCATGTTACTACTAGACAATGGTTTAGTAAGAGAATTCTTCAAGATTCTCTATAGTGAGCACTCGCTTAAATCTTACAAGTTTCATCTCAATTATTATCATAATGAGAGAAATTGCTTAAATACACACAGAGGTCTTTGATGAGACCACAACTTCTTTCATGCGCCTAATAGTTTTAATGTTCTATAGTATATTAACATTTCAACAATGTAAAGAACTATACCGAGTTTATTAAAGAACTTCTTGATTCAAATAATCATTTCCACTAAATGAAAAATGTATTATGACTTAATTAATAAATAATGCTACATTGAAAGCTAACTTCAAATAATATTGTTTTAAGTACAATATATCTTAAATATGACTTACTTTTGTCAAATACTAAATTAATATCCATATAATCTAAAGCTCAAATGTAACAAGTATTAGATGTATAGAACACTATTCACCTTTAGTATATTATCTATATACTTAGACTATAATAGGTAAATAATTTTTATATATTATCTCTATAAAACTAACTTTAAGAATTAAGTTGTTCCTTTTCATATCCAATAAGTGCTGATTTTGGATTGTCATATCTTCAACAATTGAAAATGTGAATTATTGTTCTTTATAAGCATTATATCTCTATATACTCCCACTGACGAGTACAATAATACTCTCACGAGCCTTTTTATAAACATGATAAATCTACAATTATGTAAAAAGCCTTTGAATTCATCATCAAAGTATATCTTTAAATATCTTGTAAACCTAACTATATATCAAATGTATCGACAAAGGCACTAATTCCATTCAGATGTATTGTTATGATTTTTGAACTATTTCAAACTCCACCTTACTCTAGCCACTTATCTTGAGAAACATTTTCCTATTAGTATTAAAATAAATATTTTATTCAGTGGGGTTCAT
This sequence comes from Erythroxylum domingense, assembly GCA_025594535.1. NCBI lineage: Eukaryota > Viridiplantae > Streptophyta > Magnoliopsida > Malpighiales > Erythroxylaceae > Erythroxylum > Erythroxylum domingense. The sequence continues at coordinate 8,888,699 of JANQBM010000002.1, read as the reverse complement.
AAGATTATATCCAACCCTTTTAGATATCTCATAAGTTTTTACTATCTAAATTAGTTTTAAACTTATTAGATAATATATGCTTTAACTGAACATTTCTCTCCCAAAATCATTGTCTGTTTTAGAGTCATGCCATTCCATAATATTGCTAATTGATTTAATTAGAACTATCAAAGGAAAGTTTTTGTATTATGTATAACTATAGAAGAAATAAATATTGCATCACATAATATCTTATATTGTACATTCCTTCTTATACAAATTCATACTATTATAGAATTTAATTGTAAAAATATTCACCAGAGAATCTCATTCCTTATAAATAACTAAGAAAATTTCAAACTCATCATCTAGATCTCATCGAAGTGCTTTGACACTCATGATGATTAACTTTGACTTAAATTTAAATACTTTAAATTTTTATAATTTTAAAATCAATATTTCATTTAATAAGTATGACTATATAATTTAAATTCATTAACAAATACAATGAAATACAAGTATCCTTTTATGAATTAAATATATTATATGTATAATTTAACAATTCAATACCATAATCATCCCTTTGCTAAACCTAACAAGTTTCATACGATTTATAATTTGAGGAAATATATCTTCATACATAACTTTATGAATCTCATTATGTTAATTTAATCAATATGACATAAAAAAATAGTCTCAATTTTCAAACTTTGTATTCTTACCACTTATGTTAAACATAAGTCTCATTTAATCCAACACATACAAATTATGTATAAATTGGGATCAACTATTTTTACTCAACAACCTTTTTTTATCTTGCCTTTGAATATTATAGTAATACTTAATCCAAATTTAAAATCAAATATTCAAAAGTGTGAACTAGAAATATAATATAATCTCTATCATATTTTGTATTGGTAAGAAAAATCATTCATCCATCTTTTTGTAATGACAACTATTAACAAATGCCTTCGATTATAGTTTTTATTTATGTTTTTAGTAAATTAAACTGAGTGAAATAATTCCATGAAGGTACTATAGTATACCTTCGGACTCTACTTCATGCTATTACGGTGTTAACGATGATTTTATGTAATGCCATTAAAGTTTATGAGACTTTAGTTAACTCAAAATATTATTACATTTTTGTCATTTATGTGATACTAACATATCTCTAAAACTTTTTCTTCAAAATCCTAACATGATTAAAAAAATAATGGACATATAACTTTTCTTTCTAACTTTGAAAACTATTCTCAAACTTAACTTGTATCCAATTAATTGAGCTCACTAGCACTTAGTATCAATTGTACTGAGCAAAGATAACTTTTACTCAAAACAAAAGCAAATGTAAAGAAAGCAAGTAATATGTCATATGCAATGACAATCAAATAAGATGAGGACTTTAATCATAAATTTGACTACTTCTACTATTTTATTTGAAATAATAATCCTTATTAGTATTTCAAAAATATTACTTTATTCCCTCTTATAAGTTAGAATCCTATTTAAATTTAGTTGATCTTGAGTTACTCAACAAACAAACTAAACTTAAATTAGGTAGATGATATCTTAACTAATCACATCTCATGTGATTCTTAAATCCGTTATGTAATAACTCTTATCAATATATATCTTATTTTTAACTTGTGTCTAAATTCATACTTTCATGAGTTACCCATATAAATCTTAAAATTTTAATAAGTAAGATCCATTAATTTAAAATAGAATATATTTAGCTTAAATGAGCTTTGATTTACTCAACAAGTCTTATAATAAACGTAATCTTAGTTTCATACTTAGATAATGGAAGGTAATAATCATCTTCTCAATATGTATTTAATGTCTACCGAGAGATTTAATTTTGAATAGTCTCATCAAGCACACATTATATATAAAATATTATAAATTTAAACACACAATTCAATATGCATTGGGAATATATCAAATATATGAAAAAAGTGTACGATTTATTGTACAAATACATTCAAATTATATGTATAAAGACATCAATATTTGTTTGATTTTAGTTATTGATTTTCATAATCTAAAATAACATTCCAACCATTTGGAACCTAAATTAGATTAACTCATTGATTCTTAAGCAAATTAAATTTCTATTCCAAAAAGAAATTTAGTTTGATTTGAATTTTTTTTTTCAAATTCAAATTGAAAACCATATCTAATTATCTTGAATCCATTAATAAATTTTTAATTGAAAATAATTTTAAAAATTACTCTTCTTACTTATTATAATTTAGAAAACTTCTTTTTTCTAAAATTTAATAGGTAAGACATTCTACTCTAAATAGAAACAATTTTTAATTAGAAAAATAGATTAAAGAAATCACTTTTAAAATTAAATAAACTATTTTAAATTTAATCAAAAAATATTTTAAATTATGGGATTAATTTTTAATTAATAAGAATATTATTTCTGAATAGATTAGAAAAATATTTCTTAAAATATTAAAGAAAACTTATTTTTATTAATCAATAAATGAAATTATTTTCTAAATTTAATTAACATAACTATTTTTTATTCAATTAAGAAACATATTCATCAAAATAATAAGGAAATAATTTATAAATAAATGAAATAATTATTCCTTAGATAATTAAAATAATAAATTTAATTTATCTCTATTAAATTTAAATAAACAACTTCAATTAAGAAATATCTTTCTTAATTAAACTAAGAAAGCAATTTTATTATTTATTTGATTAATTATATTCTAATTAAAATAAAATTAATTATAATGTTAGAAGACAAATTTTGAAATATAAATTAGGATTTAATTTAATGATTAATCTCAATAAATTTAGGAAAAATAATTGATTTAATTTTTAAAATTGATTTTAGAATTTAAAACTAATTTAAATTCTAAAGTGAGGTTATTTTGTAATTAAGGTTTACAAAATTGTAAAATTAATTATAATAATAATAAATTAAATATCTTAAAATTAATAATAAAAACGTTACATTGTAAATAATAATATCTGTAATACAAAGTAAATAACCAATACTATACTACTGATCAGGAGCAGGTGGATCGTCTGGCAGGTGCGGTGACCTGCTGCCCTTGCCCTTCAATTCATCGATCTCCTGACGCAGCTGAGCGTATAAATCTAACGACTGTTGTTGCGTTGCTATCGTCTGTTGTTGTGCAATCATCGTCTGTTGTTGTGCAACCATTGTCTCTTGCAACTGACGCACCTCTTCCAACATCTATTGCAACTGAGTGGACAATGTATACACCGTGCTCTCAAGCACCTCTACTTTATTGGACCGCCTAGTAGATGCTGCTGTATTCGACGTGGAGGATTGCGAATAACAAGTATTCGCAAATGACCCTAGTCC
>JANQBM010000002.1:8859512-8870380 GCA_025594535.1 Erythroxylum domingense | reverse complement strand
TTTCTAATTAATTGAATTAAATGTCCTAATTAATAAATAATTTAAGTAAATTAAAATTTTGTAATTAATGTAATTCATAATTTTAACTATAACTATTAACTTAGTAATACCATTACATACATCTCAATAGCTTTATTATATCATAATTAATTAATTATATGTTGTTATAATTTAAAGTTGTCACATAATACATATATCAAAAAGAAAAAAATGTGAAATTTTTATTAATTTTATGAAATATGAATATATGATATCATTGATATCCTTATAACACCCTAAGGATGACTGATGAGAAAGATTTAAAGTATACTTATATCTTATATCAAGGCTTACATTAAGGATCTAAGGAATTACTCTTAACGAAATTTTAATTAGAGTGACTTAGGTAGAAATGAATCTTCTAACATTAGAATTTAGATAGGAGAAAAAATTATAAATGTAATTTATATAAATTTAGATTAATTAGAATATAATGATTTTAGAAACAAAGTAAAAGAACTATTCTTGACTTAATGAAATAAATAATTTATAAAAATAAATCAAAAAAATATAAATACATATTTGTTTTTATAACCAAATTACTTATATATTATTTTGGAATTCATACATTAGGATTAATAAAGTGAATAAGTGATTAATTCATTTTAAAGATTAATATAAATACATTTATGCATAATGTATCTATTATGTAAATATGAAAAATAAAATAAAAAGATTAAATTAACTTGTTTACAGGGAATAATTATGACAATATTATTATTACAATATATTTTTAATAAATATAAATTGGTTCATATTTTATATCTTTTATTTTATATAAATATTTTAGTATAAATTTTCAAAATACTATAAATGATTATGTTATAATTTATAATTTATGAATTTTAAAAAATACAACTATAAATTTTAAAACTTCAAAATTTTTTAAAAATATAGTAAATGTCCAAGCCAATTTAGGTCCGACGGGCGGGCTAAACGAGCAGGGCCACAGGCTTGACCACAGGTCAGGCCACGGCTTGAGCCATTCCGGCCCTCGATGCCCGTGGGCTAGGCCCGCCCACAAATTTTTTTTCAAGAGACCAGGTCAGGCCGTCGTCAGCCCAAGCCCAACCTAGCCCGTTGATATACCTACTTAAAATTTAAAAAATGATAATAAAATATTCAAATTTTAAAATTTTTTTTAAAAATAACTTACTGTTAAATATTTTATTAACGAAGTTAATGTGACAAATCACGTCAACTGTGGATGAGAAGTGGAATTAATGATCTAACAAAATAATTAATGTAGTTAATATCAAAATAATAAATTAAAAACATAATATCAGCCTAGCATCAGATGCATTTTCAAGCGAGCTTCTGTTGACTTGTTGTCACTAGTCATCAAGCTTATGTCGACTTCTTGTCTCCAAATTCCAAGGTTTGTTTAATTGTTATCATGCTGTAAGGGTTGGATTAATTTTAGTTTTTGAAACAATTAGAGCTCAAAGAAAACATAATATTACAATAACACTTTTATATCTCAATGTTCTAGTTACTACATTGTTCATCATATGTAACATCTCATTAGCCCATGATTAGGGTTAAAACCCTAGGATACTATATATGAGAGTTTATTGAAAATTGAGAATTGAGAAGTGCATATATGTCATACATATACACATGAATAATGTTTACGCTTATTAAAATAATTATACATGCATTCATTAACATTTTCCGGGTATAAGTGATTTTAATGTGATTAAAATGTGAATTGTGGATTATTTGACTTGAAAATTGAATTGGTGTGTATTATAATTGATTTAGTATTTTAGTGATATTTTGAAAATTTATCGAAAATTTGGAGTATTTTAGACAAAGGAAAAATGTAGAAATAAGAGACAAATGGAAGTGTGGCATTGGGTAGCTTAAATGTGTGACAAATGGAATAGTAATTAATTGACAAGTTGACAAATTATTGTGTGACAAGTGGACCAATCTTGGAGTGACATGTGGACTACTTAATTAGTGACTAATGGCAGCATCTTGAGTGGAGTAGTGGCAGCATCTTAAATGGATAAATGTAAGACATGCCTTTGGACAAATGTTGTGCTGTAATAGTGACACCTAGCATGTGATGTAGCAAGTTTCTATAGGAGAGTTTTTCTACTTCTTTCCTCTAGTTCCTTCACCGAAATTGCTCCTTCTTCTCTTTCAAATTTTACCTGAACCCTAGCCAAATTGTTGCACCAAAACTAGCTTTTTACCTTACACAAAATAGCCAAGAAAACTAGCTGAAAGTTACCTTCATCTTACTGTCCAAAAACAACTTGTTTTCATCTTAAGTTTGTGATGAATCTTGCATGCTTGGAGGCTTAGTGAATCTAGAATTTTGAACTGAGTTGGAAGCCTAAAAGGTAAGTAATAATCTAAGCTTTATAACATGTTAAATGATATGAGAATGATGTTTGAAGTAAAATGAATTGCATGTATGGTTGATGATAAAGTGTGTTGGAATATTTTATATGGAGTGTTTTATTAAACTACATATGTATTTTGGCTATAACTTGACCTGTGATTATCCAAATTAGATTAATTTTGATTTAGAGTAAACTAGAAACCTATGGCTACATTTTTCTTGAAGGAATTGAAATTTGGAATCTGTCCTTAAGAGTTTTGAAATTTGGCTTGAAGTTGAGAATTGTGTTATGTCGAGGTATGAAAATAGTCTGTAGATTTTTGTTTATAACTTGTATGATATTGAACCAAAATGCATATTAATGTTATTAGACCCTTAAGACATTGTGGAACATTTGATTAGGAGAAGGTGTTATCTAAATACCTCATTGTTTAGGTTATAATGGTCATACAAATCTAACCCGAAATCTGCTTAAGAAAATCTGGAAAAAAAATACATAACATGTGATATGGAAAAATATGAAATAGGTACTATTTTGGGGTTTATGAACAATCATGAATTATTGAACTGTGTATTGATGTTACTAAACTAAAACTGAAGTAAAAATGAAGGGGTCATCAACTGTACATGATAGAATTTTGATAATGACATGTTTGATTAATGGATTTAGGATGAAAAAGAGCCAATGAGCTGGAATGTTATGAACTGGAGAATTTTCATTGAACATGCTTCGGTATTTTGATTATATCATTATCTGTAGATTTCCAAATGAGTTGATTCTTGATTCTGATTAAATTATAGACTTATGGCTACAACTTGTTTGATAAGTTGACTTTTAATTATGTCTTTAAGAATTTCAAAATCTAGCTTGAAATTGAGTTTTGGCTTAGGCTATAACACTACCTGAGACAGAAATCATGTCCTGTTGTTATTGAATAAATTGTATTGATGTAGGCCAAATCAGATAAAAGTTCCTTCACAAAATTTGTATCTTATTCTCTTAACTTTCAATTGGTATAAATTTTGTAATTTTTTGAAATTGGAATTGAGAGATATGAGTTGTACAACTGGATAGCATGATCATGCACTAGCTAAATTTCCAATGTACTTAGTCTACAGTATTTTGAGCATAACTCATACAATACTGAACCAAATTAAATGATCTTGGAGTCATTGGAAACTTAAGGCATAGGGGAACAATTGTCTAGAAGAAGGTGTTACAGAATTACACCATTTTCTAATGATAATAATCATGCAAAGTAGACCTAAAAGTGTTTTAAAACAAATTTGAACTAATCAATTGAGTATTGATATATGAATGAATATTATGACTAGAATAATGATAAGGAACCCGGAATTTTCATGAACATACATTGCACATATTTTATATACATAGACGTGCATAACTGAATACTTATACCATTGTGCAAAATTGTGATATGTGTAAATGTGTTTTACATGATATAGAGGAGCATTTAGAGCGTCATCATCCAGACATTGTCGGGACTTCAAGGTAATAGCTTTCTGGAGCGATTTGTGAGTAACCTAAATGGTCTCACTTAATATTTGTTTACTATAAATTGTGTACTAAATGTGGAATGAACTGTTTGTACTGATTCCAGACATGAAGGTCTAAAGATTCTGATTGATGAATGTGATATTAAAGTGTTCCTTGAATGTGAATTTGGTGAAATATATGTTACTCAACATGCTTTCTTTGAATGCCGACTAAGGCCCGATGATATATGTATATGGGACTAAAAATGTGATTGTAGGGGAATAAGAATGAAAATGGGAATGATTGAAAATATAATTAATTGAATATGAATGAGATGCATTTCATACATGAATGCATGATCAGATAATGATTGTTGTGGCATGAGAAGCCACTGAAAATGAGCTTAAAGCTCCGAAATATGGTATAGAGCCAAAGGCTCGATATATACAATGAGCCTTGTATCCGCAACGGGTAAGGGATAGTATCAATAAGCCCGATATCCACAATATATATGGTACAGTTTAGGCACTCAGTCACAACAACGTAATAATTAAAAGTAGGTCACATGAACATTGCACATACACTTATTAAGTGCAATTGACTGATTGAATTGTAATGTGAATATGTAGTTAAATGAGATTGAGATATGTGCATTCTATGATATGTGGTGCAAATTGTTAAATGGAAAGTTGTAAATTATGTGCTTATATGATTTGATATGTGGTATGAATTGGGTGAACCGTCGAGAATGGTTACATCACTGAGTTCGCAAAACTCACCAAAATTGCAATGTTGATATTTCAGGTCCAAGAAAGGATATTAAAGATAGCCATACTCTACGAGAAGACTAATTCTTGTACTTTTGTCAAGAAATGACTCAAAGGTCGGTCAGCTGAGACTAAATGATTAGTTAGTATTTTATGTGCAATTCCCTTATCAAGCAGTGTACAATGTATAAGGATTTGACATTGTATATATTCGGATGGTTTTGTAAAGCTACAATGTAAGTTTGGTTTTTTATGAAATGAAATGAGGAATGCGGTTGGTTTTAAAATTTGGTGAATTTTTTGTATAATAGTTGATGCCATGATTAATTTGGATATGTGTTTGCTCTAATATGCCATTATTATAGATTATATATTGGAATGTCCACAGGGTGTTCCGATATGTAATTTATGGTAGTGGGGTGTTACATCATATCATATTAACAAACATATATCCTAGTGGATGTCATAAACTGTGGACAAATTGACCTTGATCTAAAGGGGGGACATGGTGTAGTGGCAGGGAAGAAGGTAGCCGAACATATTGAGAGGAAAGAGCAAGAAAAAGGCAAACTAGATTACAAGATGATACAGATTTCTTAGGAAGTGGGATGAAACAAGTTTTAAAGCAACCCCTATTTTGTACAATCACCACAAACAAAGGCTCACATACATGATCCAAAAGAGTAAGCATCGTATCCATAGTCTCCATCCAATAAGATTGTTTCATTTTGCTCTTACTTGAACATCATTAAATGAAAGGCATCAAAATATTATCAGGAAGACAACACAATGGTGAGCAAGAAAATTATAAAATTTTCATAATCTAAATTGCACTCAACCCTAATAAGAAAATAGCATTATAAAGACTCGGATGTTTCCTCCATTACGTTTGTTAGTTCAAATTCAAAATAAATTTTCTCTAAATTTGCTATTAGACAATAGATCATGGCTAAAATGCTCGTCTAATAGAAAAGGATTTGATGGAAATTTCAACAACTCAACTGAGCCTTACCAATTTTCGTTACAACATCAAAACAATCTTGATCTGATGATGGAACATTTAAAGATGACTAAGCTGCAAATGTGTCTCTTGTCTTATATCGTTGTAGGTTTCCTTATACCAATTGAGGATTGCTTGAGGCAGTAGAAGCCAAGTTGCCCAAAATAACATTAATAGATACACTTCAACATCTTAGAAGCCAGTTGCAAGTTCAAAACCCGTTGTTTCATGTAATCTCTAGTGTGTGCAATGGGCTTACTCTTTTGGTTGGGTGTGATCCCTTGCAATAAATTAACATTTTGTTTTGCCAGAAGAAAAGATACATAAAGCTTTCCAATTGGGCTAACACAATTGCTTGGATTAACTGATTAGAACATCCTAAGAGAAGCTATTCCTTGCATGGTTAAAGCAATTGTAGTATTCAATATTCCAAGCATACCTCTTGGTCTATAAGATGATAGAGATGTAATTGAAAATCTTCCTAGTCCACTTAAACTGCAAAAATCTCCAAATCAATCTAGTGCACTCATGTGGAAGTAAGAGGAATCTTTAAAGTAGAGAAAACTTAACGTCGAGGTTAAAAAGAAAATAAAAGATAAACAAGGGGAAGAATTGAATGGAGGTCGCCTAACAAAGAAAGGGAAGGATAAAGAGAAATATATATGCAGGAAGAAGGATGGACAAAACAAGATTAGGTTTAGTTTTTTTAAAATTTTCTTTTAAATTTATTATTTTAATATTATCTAAATTAATTACTTATGTGGACCACTAATTCCACTTATGATCACGTAGACAATACAACAACTCATGTCATCTAACGGTAGGTTTTACCAAAAAATTAAAAGTTCGAGCAATATATTGCTACTTTTTATAGTTTGGATGTAATTGCAAATTTTAGTAAAGTTCAGGATAAATTTTGGTAATTAACCATTTTAAAAATAACTTGAGGGCTTTATATGAGACTTATAGAAAATTATTTAACTTATATTTTACCATGGAAGCTTATTAAACCTTTTAGTGCAATGATATGTATGCATGTTTTATCGAAGCTTATTGGACCTTTTAGTGCAATGATATGTATGCATGTTTTATCTTCTCATTCCTATTAAAAACTAGTAGGATAGTTAAATTTTGAGCCTATTAATAATACGTTAATTTATAAAGAGGGCATTGACTAACCTAACATGGTTTTGATTCCGCATTTTCTTTATATCATCTGAATAGGTTCATCAAAAGAATAATTACTTGGAGTTCGAGGGATGACTCTCATAATTGAAAATTTGTATTTAGTTGAAAACTTGTATCATGCATGAAGTTGTAACTTAGAATAAATTATTTTAAATATTGTAAATTATAAATAAAATACTAAATATATATAAAACTTCATATTATAACATTTGATATTTATGAAAAAATATATAATTAAATATTATTATGAAGATAATTTAACCGTGATGAGTTGTTATTCCTTTAAAATATTAATACTTGAAATTTTAATTTTCATTTTTGTACAAATATTAAGAATAATATAATAAAACTTTGGTAAAATTTTGAAAATAATATGATTAAAATTTATTTTTTATGATTTTCAATTGTCATAAAATAAAAATTCATAAAAATATAAAATAGGTTAAAATATCACCAAGTTTTGTTAGACAACTAAAAAAATTATTTTGAACAAGATGGTAAATTCAATTTGAGTACCATTAAGTTCTATCACTTGTAGTGCACACTAAAATGTTCAAGTATGCATACTTCGTAACTTATGATGTATGGTGTCATAAAAAAAGGTTGAGTTATATTTTATAAATTATTACAAGGTTAATATATTTAAAATAATTTATCCTTTCAATTTATGGCTAGATAAAGTGGAGGGCATGTTATATGACTAAGAAAAGACTCATTTAATGGTTGAAAAATTGCATAATGTGATTGAAAGTTCAAAGATGCAATTCGTCCCTTAACGTTCCATAAAAAGTCTAAGTTAACTCTTATCGTTATCTATGATGTTGCTTTGCACCTTAATTTCAGCAAAAGGAAGGAGTTGTCCATGGGATGGACAACAAAGTGGATCGATCTAGTTGCTACACCACAACAGCTTGGAAAACTCAATCTATTCAGTCTCATTCCCCAAACTTAATCTAGTTTTAACCCGAATATGTTTAGCCTTAAAATAGTATGTCAACTAAATTTGTGTGATTTGGATAAGCAAACCCGTGATCATATAAACTTAGAGGCAAGATTAGGAATAACATTTAAGATATGTTTTGTAAAAATTGTTGCCTAATGAATCTAGGAGTCACATGAGATATGATTGATAAAATTGTTATCTACCTAATTTAACTTTAATAGGTTTGTTGAATAACTTGAGATCAACTAATTTTGAATGGGATCTTAAGCCACTAGAGAGATTAGAATAGTCTTTTCGAATAATAATGAGGACTATTATTTTGCATAAATTAGTAAAAGTAACCAAATAAATCATTAAAGTCTTGATCTTGTTTAGTAGTGAGGATATATAACCAATGCTCACTTTTCTTAAATTTATATTTTGTTAAAGTATAAATTAACTTTATTTATTATAATTGATACTGAGTTGTTAATGAACCATTTTGCTTATACATAAGCTGTCATATAGAAAAGATGTATGTCCATTACGTAATTTTGCTTTAATCCTTGTTAAGGATTAAGTGAAAAAGTTTTAGATATATGTCAAAATTATATCTATGACAAAATTTAATCACGTTTTGAGTTTATTAATGCCCTATAAACTTTAATGACAATATTTAAGATGTATGTCAACATTGTAATATTACAATGCAAAAGGTTACATGAAGTAGAGCTGAAATGTATAGTACTTTAATGTAATTTTTCCATTTAATTTAACCTACTAAAAACATAAATATGGACTACAATTAAAGGTTTGCTATAATATGTTAATGTTTATCATTAAAAGAAAAATGATTACATGAATTTTCTTGCATATACAAAATATGATAGAGATTGTATATGTTTCTAGTTCATGCTTATAAGTACTTGATATTGGATTTAGATTCAACAGTATTACAATGCTTTAGGTATGATAAGAAATAGATTTCTTGAATAAAAGTAGTTGATCCAAATTTATACAAATAGTTTGTATATGTTGGATAAAGGGGGTCTTATACTTAACACATTTGGTAAGAATAGATAGATAACTGAAACTATCCTTTTATTCCTTCTTAATTAAATCATCATAATGAGAATCATATTTTACATAAAACCATAGGTGTATCCTTTTGATTATGAATCATAAGAAATTTATAAAACTTGATATATTAAAGAAAAATAATTCAATCTTTGGCGAAAGAATGAAGATGGTATGAATTGTTAAATCTTATATATAACGAGTTAGAAGTGATATCAATTCATAATTAGATTTACTAATGACTATATATGATATAATCATATGTATATAAATGAAATATTGAGTCAAAATTTTGAAAAGTTCAAATTGTTTAAATCTAAGTAGAAGTTAAACATTAAGAATGTTGAAGCACTTTAATGAGATTAATATAATAAGATTTAAATTTTTTGGTTATTAATAAGGAAGTCTCTACAATTAAATTTCCTAATAGTATGGAATTATACAAGGACGAAAATACAATATAAGATATTGTGTGATGCAATATTTATTTCTTCTATACATATGCCTAATACTAAAATTGACCTTTGATAGTTTCAATTAAATCAATTAGCATGATTTCATCTAAGATATGGAACAATAAAGCTTTGAAAGACTCAAAGTTAAAGATTTCATAATGTGATGATTAGTTAAAGCATGCATTATCCAATAAGTTTAGAACTAAATAGGATAATAAAGAGGTTATGAGATATCTAAAAGGTTGAATACAAGCTTACATACCTTATTGAAAAAAATTGTTTGTTTTAATAAATTGCTGGAACCCTCCCTGGGCGGGTCACGGGCCCGACGTCATACGTGACATCTGGGCGCGCTTCCCACGAGAGAGATTTCCCACCAGATCAGACTTAAAACGAACAAACTCATGTAATTTACCTCCGAACTAAAATCAGAGGTAAATCATTAGGAAAAATCAATAAGTGTTGACCCCGAGAAAAATGCGTGGTGGGATCGTGAAATAAGCATAGACAGTAAAATAAGTCAATCAAGAACAAAAATTTCTGAAAAATATTTAATACAAAATTTAATAGATAACAATGATTTAATTAAAATAGCTAACAATGAATTTTATATGATTTAAATTTTTTGAAGGGTAAAAATAAATTCCCCCTATTTATAAAAATAATTCTAAGCCCAAAAGAATCCAAGCATGTTTAATTTGGTAGAGAAATCAAAAAGAGACATTTTTAAAAAATCAGAAAAGAAAATAAACTAAAATAAAATAAATAAATAAAAGAAAAAGGCTGAAGAATCGCGAAAGTCGCGATCGGTCGCAACTTTCAGAAGTTTTCTGAAAGTTACAAACCAGCAGAACTTCAACAATTCATAACTCCTTACTCAGAACTCCAAAATTTGCAAATTTAGTATCAATAAAAAGCTAAACGAAAAATATACAACTTTTTTGAAGGATTCAAAAACCAAATTGGTCTCTAAGACCATTAAAAATCACTGCAAAAAATCTGCCAAAACAAAAAAAATGAAGAACACTCCAATAGCAGTAGAAATTCTAAACACTCTAACTTTCCACCCTAAGGTCCAAAAATTCCATACTTTATATCATCATAAAGATGACAAGAAAATATACATCTTCCGTGAAGACTCCAAGAACAATTTTCAAACTCTAAGAGGGTCAAAATTTCACTCAAGTTTCTGCCCAGAAAATTTAAGATTTGACAGCATTTTTACCAAAATTCAACAATCCTCAACTTCCAATCCCCACATCCAAAAATAGCACATGACACTTCATTTGAAAGCTATGTAAATCCTCTATAACTTTTCAGAAAACTACTTAACCCAATTTAATCCACATCAGCCCAGAAATTGGCTCCAAAACACAGAAAACACAATCCATTCAACATCATCTGTAGTAAACTTCAACATCCCACATCCAAAAACAATAAATGATACATCAATGGAAAGCTCTAAAAATTCTCTACGTTTTCCCAGAATACTACTTAATCCAATTCAGTTCACATCAGCCCAGAATTTTACTTCAAAACACAGCAAACACAAATCATCAACAACAT
>JANQBM010000002.1:8747872-8790185 GCA_025594535.1 Erythroxylum domingense | reverse complement strand
AAAATGTCCTTATCATTATATTATTATTATTATTATTATTATTATTATTATTATTATTATTATTATTATTATTATTAAGAAAGATAAAGTTGTCTTCAATTGGAATAGCTATTCTTGGAAAAGTTAAAGATAGGTAGAGATGGGTTTTATGTATTCCTCAAAATTTAAGAATAGTTATTCCTAATGCATAGCTATTCTGGATTTAGTTTCTAACCAAACATAGGTTTAGTAATATGTTAGGAATATATTAGGAATACAATAGCTATTCCTTTAAACCAAACATCCCCTTATAGGAGAATGTTTCTTAAGATATATAGTGGGAATAAGATGAAATTTGAAAGGTTTAAATCTCATGACAATACATCCAATTAGAACTAGTGCCTTTGATGATACATTTAATGTATAGTTGAAAGGATATGAGACGTTGAAAGATTCATTTCATGATAAATTCAAATAGTTTATTTTAAAGATGATTGTGAATTTATCATATTTGCAAGAATGTTAGTAGGAGTATAGTTATCCTCTTTAGTAGGAATATGTAAAGACATATTGCTCATAGAGAGAACAATAATTCATATTTTTAATTGTTGAAAATATAATTGTCCAAGAATAACTCTTGTTGGATATGAAAAGCTAACAACTTAATTATGAGAATTAAATTTATAGAGATAGATTGGAAGTTGTTCACCAATTCTAAGTCTAAATACATAGATAATGTACTAAAGATGTTTAATATTTGAGATATTTGATACTTATGAAGAATTAAAAATATTCATTCTATATATGAGTTGATATTTGAGTTCAAAGCAATATAGATCTTAACTTAAGAAGTAAATCCTAACTAAGATTTATTTTACTTAGAATAATATCATTTTAGTATTGGAAAGGTTCTAAAGTAGCAATGCTTGCTAATTAAGCCATAATACATTTTTCATTTAACAAAAATGATTACTTTGATCAATAAGTTCTTTAATGAAGAGTCATTAGGCATGTACAAGGAGCTAAGGTCTCATCAAAGATCTAATGATGTATTTAGGCAATTGTTTTTAACTATGATTACAATTAAGATAAAAGTTGTAAGATTTAAGCAAGTACTCACTATAGAGAATCTTGTAGAATTCGTAAACGATTGACTTGGTACAAGTGGGAGATTGTTGGTTTATGCTCTACAGGCAATTGGTTGGTTATATACATACCAAGATGTATATAATAAAGTCTACAAGATAAATATACGTTGCAAATGAAGTTACGATGAGATTATAATTATGAGATTCATATTGCATTCATGTATTATGTCTAAATTATTTCGAGCCATTATTCTATAAAAACTGGAAATTAATATAATGTAAAACAATTAGCACGTATTATTTTTTCCTTATAAAGGAAGTAGTCGATCTCATAGACTACAGTATGAAGATGCTCAAACAAACATGTGATTGCTTGTTAGAGAACAAGTTTACTACACTGACCCCAGGCGAGAAATCTATTTGAAAAATTACTTGTATATCTATGAAAATTTTCATTGTGATGATTGTATAAATGACCATTTGACTTGAGATCTCCAAAGTTTTCTTGTATAAGAATTGTTATGTTTTGACACTACTTAAGGAGAATGTTTCATTGTTCTCGATTAGTATTGATTCGGAAAATTTTTGACCAAAGTGGGATGACATTTTGTAAATAGTTTACAAATGTCATTAATTAAATCAATAACTAATGGTAGAGAACTAATATGATTGGACTCGAAATAGGGTATACATTAATTTCATGTTCTAAGTCTAATTAGAATATTGTATGATCAACGAATTGAATTATACGAAAAAATTATCAACAAAAAAATAAATATGATTTGGGGTTATAATTTATATCCATCACCAACATATTTGAAATCTTAATGAGTCATATATAAAGAACGAGCTAAAGAGAACAAATGTATTTTAATCAATTTGGACTTGATTGTAAAGTTTGAGAAACTTTATGATTAAATATGAGATATTTAGTAAGTAAAGATCAATATAAAATATTAGATCTTATTTAGGCATAACTGGTATTTAATTAGAATTATTTGTAATTTTAATTAAAGTTTAATTGAAATTAAAATTTAATTTTAATTAAACTACTAAAATATCCAAAACCTATTATAAATTGACTTAAGCTCTAATAAAGTTAGCACTCTTTACCTAACCTTCTTTGCAATAATTACATAGTTCTCTTAACTTGTTATGTGAATACCATTAGAGATTGGACACTTGTACGACTACAGTTGTTGAGTTGGACTAAGTTTTGATAACGGTTCGAGAAATATGACAAAAAAGGATCAAGCTTCAAAATAAGGTACGAATTAAAATTCGCGATTCACGATTCATTATGATTTATGTGTTAATGATTTTATAAATTTTTAGTTATCTTGGCTTTTGAAAAATCAAATGAAAAAGTTTTGTAAATATTTCATTGCGTATGGAATCAAATCTCATCCTGATTTTTCAACACAATTAACTATGATTTATAATGACTTTAATATTTGAATGAGTGTGTGATGTTACTCGTATAAAAGTAAGAGGAAGTTAAGTTTGTTTTTTATAATCAATAAATATATAGAGATTAAAGTTATTGTATTAATTTATTTTATTAGTTTATACTCTTATAGTTAGTTGCTTAGTTGCAATTTTATGTATGACATTATTATTTTAACTAATAAAGGAACTCTTTATCTTTATATATGTTGTTAATTATATTTGATATTTTGTTACTAAAGGCAAAATACTTAGAATAATTATTGTGCAATTGAAATTATGATGAGATTATAATTAAGAAATTCAATTTGTATTTATACGTTATTCCTAAATTGTTCTTAGTTGTAGTTTTATTAAGACGAAATATTGATGGAATGGTAAAACTATATTATTCCTAGGTTTAATTTCATTCATATGAGATACTGATGAAACGATAAAACTATTATACATTACATTTCTTTCTTATAAAGAAAGTAATTGATATTATAAATTAAAGTATTAAGATACTTAAATTAACTTGTGGCAGTTTGTTAGCGAAATAAGTTCACTGATCTTGCCTGATTATAAGAATCTCAAATGTATAATTACTTATGCGTGTTTGAATTTTCTCATAGTAATGATTATATAATTAATCCTTAGAATTGAGATACCTTAGTATCTTATGTGAGGATTACTATATATTGATGCTACTTATGACCTATTTTATTTAGGGTAGATTGGTTAATAGTACTTAGATATAGTTTCAATCACATGAAAATAGTTGAATAAGTCAATAAAAGATTATTCACTCTAAAGGAATTAGGGAGAATGTTCTAATATTCTTGATTAGTAGTGATTGAAGGAATTCTCTTACCATAGTGAATTGAGATTTGAAAAAATATTTTCAAATATCAAATATGAATCAGTTACTATCATTAGTAAGGACGAATATAATTAGATTTAAAATAGTAGTCTTTTAAACAAAACAGGGTCGTTTTAAAAAAAACGACTCCATTTTAGAAAAAATGGGTGGGTGGGTGAGGCTGAGATTACCATCCCTAGCTGCATTTTTAAATTGTAAAGCACTATTGTTGAAGATTGAGCTTTAAGAATTGTTTGTGTAGGAAAAAAAGTTAGGGATTTATCTTCCTCTCTTCTTCACATCAATTGCAGTAATTCTTTTTTGTTAGGTAGAAATAACACCTTTAACATTACCAATAATATCATGACCACTATAAAAAGAACTTTAAGTAATAATTGTGTAATTCAGTCTTTGTCTTATTTCTTTCTTATTTTAATACTTTTCAAATAAAGTTTTCATCTATCATTTCATATAATGGTTAACTTTATTTACAACGCTTCACATCACCTTTTATTCTAACTAAATATTTCTTTAATGTAGTGATTTGCCCACCTTTTGAATGTCTTTTGCAATATAAACGAATAGTATGGTCCTTCGTATTAGGAACCAATCTAGCATAAGTTTAGGTTGGATCATCAAATCTTCTTGAAGAGTTTGAATTATTAGAAGCATTTGAACTTTCCTACAATTATTTGTAAAAATAAATAAAGGCATATATTAAAATTAAATTAATGATTCATATAAAAAAATAAAGTTTTTGCAAGTAATATCGTTACTTAGTTATAAAAATTGGACAGTCAATTCTAAAAAGATTAATCATATACGAATACTTAAAAGATAAAATTCATAAAGACAATGTATTGGAAATATTATTGCCATATTCGTAAGGTATTATGAGTTATGAATATAACATGTCAATATAGATTCTTTATTAATGTAGAGGATACGATTTAGATTTGCGCATATTAAATGGATATTGGAGAGAAAACACAAAACGAGATTGTTTTTTAGAAAACGAAAAGGAGAACGAAAGGGCAGATTGGTCATAATATGTTATAAGGATGAAAATGTAAAATTAAAAATATAAAATAATGTAATTTTATTTAAATAAAACGGTGTTATTTTATTTAAAATAATTGAGTCGAGACTCAACTTAAACTTAAACTTAAACTTGGACTTGCCCTTCGAAAGAAAGTCCAGGAAATACTTATTATTATTTTTTCTTTGGGAGAAAGGAAAGCTTAAAACTTAAAACCCTTACGATTGGTAGGTAGTATTGCTTTACACCACCAGAACCAGTATAGTGGCAAAGAAGAAGACTAAAGAATAATAATGGCAACCGAAGAAGAGAGTGCGGTGAAGGAGCCATTAGATCTCATCAGACTTAGCCTTGACGAGCGCATTTACGTCAAGCTGCGCTCCGAACGTGAGCTTCGCGGCAAACTCCACGTCAGTTCGCTCTTTTCTAACGAGCACCGCCCCCTTTTCAATCTTTTCCTTTTTGTTTGTGTTTTATGGGTTTGGGTTTTGATGGACTTGGGCATTCGTATTTTGCGAAACTTATTTACCCTTTTTTAGTTTTTTTTTTCTTTTTTTGAGATCTCTAATTGTTATGTTCCAGCTTTCTCCCCTTGTTATCACTTCTCTGTAACCAAGTTAATATTTCAGTAACAAAATGATTTTGAAATCACTTGGCGTATTCCAGTGGATATCCTTTTTTATTAAGATCCCCTTTATAACAGCTGCTGGAACGTTGTTGTGTGATAAGTTTGTTTGTAGACCTGGTTGTTGGAGGGAGAGCTATGGAGTAAATAATTCCAAAGGGAGAGGGGAAGATAGATTATTGGCTTTTGAATTTTCTGATCTGGCTGACAAATGCAATATTTCTTCTTAATCCTTACTATGGGAAATTTTTGTTTCTAATACTTAATTTTCATCATTCATTTGGACTTTCAGGCTTATGATCAGCATCTAAACATGATTCTTGGTGATGTAGAAGAAACTGTTACTACTGTAGAAATTGATGACGAAACTTATGAAGAGATTGTTCGGGTATGTTATAGTTTTACATTGTTATTTTGTTATTACTTTCTGTTTGTCACTTATGATTGTCTGTTTCAGGGAACACATAAACTTATTTGTTTCAGTGGGAAATAATTGTTGGAATTTGTTCGAGTTCTTAATTGTTATCATTGGAATCTGTTCTATGAAATTGTTGCATTTTTTGGGATACTTTCCTGAAAATTAGTCTTTCAGGATTGAAGTTAGAGTTAGCTTTAGGGTATAAACTTCTATCATTTTCATGGATATCAACTCAACTAAGAGGCCAGTTTTTGCATAAGTTGATATCAAGTTGGCATAAAATGGATTATATGTTTCCTAATTCTATTAGGATACTAGCTCAACGGCTACCTTAAAAGAGGGTGATTGAGAAAGCAAAAACGTATGTTGGATATATGTTAAACATATTGATTTATTAATTTTCATATTTACATATCATTATTTGTATTAAAATATAATAATCTTTAATATCTAATATTCTTTGACTTTATTAAAATTTATTATATCTATTAATTGCTAATAATATTATTTTAATATAATAATAAATTAAGTCTTTCACTAAATTTTATTTATCATGTAATAGTATTAAAAGATGATGATTAATTCCTTATCTTTATTTATAATACAATTTACAGTTAGTTAATAATTTATTTGATTATTTTTCTATTAATAAATAAAATTGTACGTCTTTTATTATTTTATTGATTTATCATATTTACATTTCATTACTTATATCAAACAACACAAAAAAATTTAATATATAATATTAATTTATTTTTATTAATAGCTAATAATGAATGGCTAATTATATTTTATTATAATTACTAATAAGTTAATCAGTTAAATATTTTATTTTATTATGTAATAGGTTTGGAATTATGGACAGTAGATGAATATTTGATGAAATATGTTATCTATTGTTATACGGAACCAAATAAATATGTTATTATCTAAAAATAAAATATGATAAATAATATTTATTGATTATTACTAAAATAATAAGAATTTTTACAATTTGTTTATTAAAAAAAATCAATCAAATTATTTAATTATAAAAATATTATTTTAATGTCCAATCTTTTAATTTTTTTAATTAAGTGCTTAAACTTTAAAAAATGAAAATTTGCTTTGTTAACATTTTACTAAAGCAGTTGATGTGTCAGTCTTTAAGTTGCTTCATCATTCATATCAGGAAAATGTTAACAAGCAATCGTTTCAATTGAATCGTCCAATTTTTAAAAGTTTGGACAATTAATTAAAAACTTTTAAAAATTGGACATTTTAAATGAAAACTTTTAAAAAAGTTTAGCATCTTTTAATTTGTTACCCCTTTTATCTACTAATCCTCTTTAGTAAGATGATCAATTTCTTTTATTTTAATTAATATATTTTAATCAATTTTATACTTTAATTACTTATTTAAAAATAAATTATAAATAAAAATAAAAATAATCATGTTACTTATTTATTATTACGTATTAAAATAAAATTTTAATTTACTATCATGTTAAATTGATTAATGTATTATTAACTATTAATAAAATTAAGTAACATTACATATTAAAACATTATTTATACATTTTGATATATTTAATCAGTTGTAAATATGATAAATAATAAGAATTTTTAAAATTTTGGTTATTAATAAGAAAAATCAATCAATTTAGTTGTTAATGATAAATAAACATAATAAATTAATTATTTTTATATAATAATAAATGAATTACTTAACTTAATATCATATTGAGCTAATTAATAAATATAATATTTTTAATAAAATAAACTAACATCACATATAAAATATTATTATATTTATACGTAATAATATATAAAAATGATAAATTAGTAAAATTAATAAATCAATATGAGACAAAAATTTTCAGTCACCTTTTTGTTACATGGTTGTATAAGTAGAATTTCACCTGTGTTAAAAATGTTAATTCATCGGTTAAATTTATTTGAGGGATTGATGGCTGGTTTTTTATAAATTATATCTTTTTAATAAGATCTTTCCTATTTGTGAAGAGATTTTTAGAACATCAAAAATTTTAATGGAATTGAAGAAATTATTTGGGAAGTTGGTGATGTTTCTGTATCCTGTATTTGGTCCTTTCGTTGAATGACGACCTTAACTTGTACTTGGGATTGTTAGACTTAGTGCTTTTAGTTTAAAGAGGATGCTACTGGGTGTCCACAACTTGATATTAATTTGTTTTCTCTTGATCCAGACTACAAGGCGCACATTACCATTCCTGTTTGTTCGGGGAGACGGTGTAATATTAGTTTCTCCTCCGCTCAGGACAGCTTAGTTTGGACTTAGATGTTCAAGTTGCAATATTCGGGAAGATATTTTCGTATTTGACACTGTCCTACTATAGACGTGTTTGTAATATGTTCAAGCTACTTCTGTTAGTTTGATTTGATGAAAAATTTATAAATACTACTTCAGGAAAATCGTTACAACAGGAAACGCCCTCGCTTAGATAATGACCAATCAATTTAATCAATGGGATTGTACAATTGCTGGACAAGTGAGCACTGTTCTTTGCCAATTGATAGCTGAAAGAAAGACCACTTTCATGTCTGCTATCATTTGCAAGTTCTAGAAACATGTGACGGTTTCTTTAACCTTCTTATCGCTCTCTCTCAGGTGTCAAGAGAAATAAGGCTATGGATTCTTGAAGGTTATGAAACTAGTTGTGAAGAGAATTATTTTCATCAATTCAAAGCTAATTGAGGTTGAGGGACGCGATTCTATGACTAAGATATTAGCCGATTTGATGCCATTATTGGCTGTTGAGTCCATGGCTACGATATTTGGATGGCAACTTTCGACTTCGTAACTTGTGCAATGAATGGTGATCTTATATTCATTATTACTCTCATATGTACGTTGATCACTAGCATCTTATGTTGCGCATTTCTACCTTTGATGAATGGACCAGATAACTTTTTTTATGGTTTAAGTCCAAAGTGAAAAATGGTAACTGGATGAAAACAGCTGGGATTATTCTTGAAATATTTGGACGAGGAGCATGAAGATTAATGCTTGAATCATTTATTTCACTCACGAATTGATTAGAGCAGTGATACTCGAAACGACATTGTTTATATTTGATATGTTTGAACTTTAAGTCGAGTTAAATCAAGCAAATTGAACCCAAATCTGACTAAAAAAATAGTTAAGGCTGGACAATAATGTTATCCCAAAAAAACATTATTTCATTGAATCAATTAATATTACAAAATAGAATTCAAATATTTTTTCTAGCAGCAATCACAAACTCTCACTTTTATAATTATTCTTATCGGCGTCTTTGCCGTGGCAAACCTGAGGATCCCCCTATTTGTGATGCTTTGAAGTTTCTGCTGGGAGAATCCATTGATACTTTTATGGCATGCGCAGCTTTGGCTGGTTCTGGCACAAAGTCCAGGGGCATTGATTCAGCAAAGCATGCTGTATTTATCCGAGTCCTCTCAAGCTCACTCTGGAGCAATTCACTGCTACACTGCTGAGCAAGAGCCTGAAAAACACTCACAGCACGTTAGCAAAAGATATTGAACTCAAAAGATACCACATAAATTTACTTCAATTATTAGTTCCCCATGATCACTGTGAATGACTACTTCAATGGAGTTAACTTGTTCATTTGCATCGAAACGACCGTTTGATGCCCCATACTTTCTATTTGTTTGAGTGCATTTTAGCTCCATCACTCTGAGCTACAAATCAACATGTTGCTTATGACCAAGTGACTATCATATTGGATATTAGCAATTAACTAAATTCTCTAAACATACTAGCACATCATATGGAATGTGATTCTTACAATCAGGTCATCTGGAGATACAGTCAACCCTTGCTGCCTGTCATCTGCAAGCGCATCTTCACTCCCGCGAGTTGATCTGCGCTGATGCCCTGGATTTT
This sequence comes from Erythroxylum domingense, assembly GCA_025594535.1. Taxonomy (NCBI): domain Eukaryota; kingdom Viridiplantae; phylum Streptophyta; class Magnoliopsida; order Malpighiales; family Erythroxylaceae; genus Erythroxylum; species Erythroxylum domingense. The sequence continues at coordinate 8,780,842 of JANQBM010000002.1, read as the reverse complement.
CAACAATTTCAGTCACATTCTCAGTGGCTTTCTCCAACAGTATTCCTTGTAACGATCTGAGAGATTCCCTTGCATCAAGTGTGAAGTAGGGATTCAATACAGCCTCAAAATATTCAAGCTGCAAAATGCATATAATTACAGAGTTTTAATTGTTTCATGAAAAAACACTATAACAGAAACAGATAAGTGAATAGCAAACAGCATAATCCCGAGAAATCTGATTAATGGAGATGTCTAGATAACTAGGAAATTAAGTGCATAAATTATATACACCCAGGGGTACTTTGGAAGCTATATTGTGGCTAGAACTAGCAGCCAAAAAAGAAAAAAAGATACAAGAAAGAAGCAGATAAACCAAGGAATAAGCAATGATGAGGAGAACAGATCATCCTGTACCTCCAACATAAGCTGACAAAAACCATTTGCATCAAGTGACTTAAGATCTTTGCTTTTGTTTTCATGGAAAAGGCTCAGGAAAGTATCAAGTAGGCCTTCGACAAGAATGCCAAGTGTCTTTTCTAACAGGGGCTTAGCACCAGTAAAAACCTGTGAGAGGGAAATTAAGTTATTCTGAACAGGTATAGATCAGAAAGTAATCATGAAGGAATCTCAAGTCGCTACAGTGTGACATTGATGTTAGGATCAACACAATGTAGATGTAAAGATCCTAAAGGACAAAATCAGCACGGGTGAGCCATGTGGAGAACTATGAATTCAACAAATAGAATATAGTTGTACAGCCTAAAAAGGCACAAATAAAGTACCTCGGAATGTACAGCTACTAAAGTATGCAACAATTCCACGGCTGCATCACGCACACCCTGCAATAGAGAAGGATTAGATCTATCCACCACAAAACTATGTTCACAGAGGTGCTCCTCTGAAAGGGAAATTAAAAAAAGAAAAAGGAAAACCAGTTAAGAATCATCAATTCCTCACTTTGACAACAGGTGCCGCTCCCCATTGAATACCAGTGTTCAGCAAATAGTTCACAGCTGCTGTTCTTATAACATTTGCCTGATGAGAAGAATATTGCTCACTTGTAAATACAAGAGGCACTAGTAGCAGAGTATTAACAGTTTTATCTTAAACTGCTTCATATGCAACAAGGTTCAGTAGGAACTTCCTTAAGTGTGAAGAATAGCCTTGAGTGACTTCTCACTAATAGCATCATCAGCCTAGGAATGTAGGCATATGAACAAAAATGAAATTCAAAACAAAAATTTCATCATCTCTTATTCCTTTACTTTTCCTGGAGACGTTACAACCTTATTTACCAATCCACAAGAACTCAAAGTGAACAACAAGGGAACTAATAGTAAAAACCATATTGCATAATGAAAAACATATAGCACTCTGTCTGAAAACGTACATCCACACCAACTTTTACATCAAATAGAATTGAACGTTTGATTGATCCGGGATTTTGAAGAACAAGCTAAGTAATATGCTTTTACCTTAGCAAAAGTATATTGTTCAAGGACTTTCTCTTCAATGCCAGAGAAAGAAGCCACCAAATCTTGTACGTCACTATCTTCATCATCTTTCTCCCTGCAGTAGATAAGGCAACAATTTGTAATAATAGTCAAAAACTGCAACAAATATAAATCCACTTTTGGAAGTTTGAAAGAAAAAAATAGCAAAGCAAGATGATTAGCCTGGACAATAGCAAGCTATTTGAGAAACTATATGATGGACCCCCAGTCCATTACCAAATTTAGATATAATTGAAATTGAAACAGAAAGGTATCATTTCATGGTTCCTTGAGCAGGGGCACAAGTATAATATATAATTATATAAGATTCAAGAGGTGGTATAGCTCGAACCAACCTTAAACATGTGCATTATTGACCAGTTATTCAGAACAAGGCTAGGTGCGCAGTAGCTTGACCAGTTATGTTATCATATCGAAACCATCAATTTCTAAAGTATGATTCATGCAATAGTGATAAGTCATTCTTGGTGGTAATCACGAAGAGAAGGGGGAAGCTAATTGCATACCTCGACTGCAGCCAAATACTTTTGTACTTCTTGTACAACTCCTGAGAAACTTCATCTTTGCAGTACCCAATGTTACTTAACACCATTAGCAATCGTTGATGTGGATCAACGACACTTGCTGAGATATTAGATGATAGTTTTTCATTGGATTCATGAGAAAATCCATTCTGCAAATGTAGACCATCTGAGCTTGAATTCTGATGGACAAGCTCACTGCCAACATTCTCCAAATGAGCTGGTTAGAGAGGACAAAGAGGAAGCATCAGGTCAAAAAATTGAATTTCAAGATGCTTACCAATATCAAATTGAAAATGATATATCCATACCGGCAAAATCTAGAAAACAATTTAAAAAGGCAAGTCTGATAGATTCTTGAATTTCTTGAAGTTGCGGAAACATATCTTCTGACTTCCTAGCTTCACTCCTTAACGACTGAATCATCCTGCAAAGAACATATGAAGAGACAGTTAAATATGTTAGCTTGTTTTTCAAAAGTAATAGTTCTCAATATTATTTGTAACTAGTCAAAATTAGAGTTCTGTTCTACTCCGTAATATTTATTTTCAAATTCTGTGGGGCAGAAGTTGACAAATACGGGAAGGGAGATGAGAAGCAGCAGCTAAAACCTCAAAATCTGCTCCATGAAATATATTATTACAAGCTACAATCACCACATACAAGATGGAGAGGTGATGTGGAACAGATTTGAACTGTACAAGAACTGTAGGGCAGAAAGAAAATAGTTCCCAATGTGAATTCACTACAATATTGTTGTCAACAAACATCTCCGATGGAGATTTATTATTCTGTCATGCTGCACAACTTTTTGTCCAAATCTCTTCTCCCAAAATATTTGTTCCATGATTTAGTTTATCAACTATATGTTAAATTCCCACCAACCCAAATGCCACAATATCCAGGTGAATCCTAACTCTTTTGTGATGTCAAGTGATATGAACTGAAAGTTAGCTGACAGTACTAATGATTAAACTTAAAGGTTTGAAGCAAAATCATCCTATAAATGGTGATGAATGCATCTTGAGAATCAAAGGATCAGCAGCCTGAGTTAATCAACTTTAGATGAGAAATAGAACTCTAGTTCTATGTTCCCTTTTTTCAAGACATAGCAAAATACACTAACTAGGAATCTGAAATCAGAGTTGTAACTCATTCTGCCATTAGTAACTGCACCAAGTACAACCTTGTCAAATCAGTTATATGAATGAAACATAACACTTGAATAAATATTTACGATCATCAAGCTCTTGTAACTTACAGATTGATCTGGTTCATTGCTAAGGTTATTAAGGAGCGGAATGCTAAAGGCAAGAAAGAAATTGCATATGGAGATTTGTTTCTTTCGAGGAAAGATACTGGAATCCATGTTTCTACTTTTGATATCATTTCAGTCATTGCCCGCATCCATGAGCAAAGTCTAACAATATAAGTTTTTGAAAGCTCCGCATGAAGTGTTCTGAGTGCCATTACTGTCACAAAAAAATTTGTGAAAGATAAAAATTTGAAAACGAAAAAACTGCAGCTTGAGTGAGAGTTACAAACCAGCACTAGTTGGAGCTGATTCTTTAGCTTCAAAAGCTTGGTAGGCTTTGGATATATCATCAATAGCATCACTCATATAAGATTCAAGGATATTGGATTCTTCAAGATCGTGAAATGTGTTATGAACCTGCTTCAGCGGTAAAGTTCTCTGTGTGAATCAGTAAACTGATTGTACAATTGAAAACAAAAAGGCCCCAGCAACAAAGACTACAGCATCACACAAACCACAAATATGACTTATTTTAAAGGCAGAAAAAGAAATTTGTTAAGTGACAGTGACCGTTTCACCACAAAAGCTTAAGCTATTGTGTAAGACCAACTTAATTGGTTTTATATATTCCCTAACACACCCCCTCAAGTGAAAGCCCTTTGAGCTTAAAACTTGCACAGGCTCACTCTACCTTGTGTTGAATAATAGGTGAATGGTAAGATTTGAACTTAAAACCATTTGGTCACAGAAGTTCTGATATCATGTTAAGTGACCGTTTCACTACAAAAGCTTAAGCTATTGTGTGAGGCCAACTTAATTGGTTTTATATATTCACTAACAAAATGTTTTCCAAGAAATAGATAATTATGATGACATCAGAACATGACAATTTGAATACATCATAAGTACAACACTATCAACATTTTGCCTCAAATGGCAATCAATATTGACTTGAAGCCTGGAGGAAATAGCATGTTTGAAGAATTATATGATGTAGGACGAATAGAAGAGATACCAAATTAGTAGCTAGAAGTCACAAACTTATCAAATTTTGGCTGTTGGAATTTCGGGCTTGGAATATCCGTTTAGGTTGTTGGAATTTCAAGTTTGTTATGATTAATATTTTAAGTTTGCTACAGCTGAAATTTTAGGTTTTTAGTTGCTGATAATTTAGGCTAGAAGTGCTGGAATTTTAGTAAGAAAAACAAGCAATGGAGGATAGGGATCTAGGAATTACTTCTAGTCTAAAAATGACTCTTGGAGAAAGTATCACATTTTCTACTTGAAAACTCAAATTTGAAAGAAAATTCACGCTTGCTTTATTCAAGGATTGAATACACACATATGTAGAGAAGTTCTTAGAACTCTTATCCTAACAGTAAAGAGATTCCTAATTAAAATATCTAGGACATAATTGAATCCTACTAATTATTCTTTTTAAAGAAGCTAAGTCGTAAACAAACTAGGACAATATATCTAAATATTATTCCTCATCTAATAAGGAAGACCTAGCATAAAGTAAATTTCAGTCCTTGTTGCCCTTACTTTCACATCAACTCTCACTCTTCAGTCCACCAAATTAAAGGTTGTGGTTGAGTAATTTGCCGTCTTTTATTTCTTTTATAAATTCTAAGTTCTTTGACATCAATTATTGATTAGTAATTTTCTTTCTTTATTTATTTTACAAAGTGCTCATAATAGTTAATGAAACTGTTTTGTTCTAGTCTAGCAAGCATTCATAATAAAGATTAGCGGAACTTAAAGGAAACCTTTAAGAAAAATATAAAGAAAACAGATGATAGAAAACCATGAAAAATTGTAAAAATCACATGAAACCAAGAAAAATAAATTGTGTCAAAGTAGCATATAGTTTCTAGCACAGAAAAGGGAAATTATAAGATAAAGAACATCTTAATAAGACAAAAAGACAATAACAGTGCCGGCTCTGTCATGCAAGTAGTTAGAGTGTAAAATATTGCCCACAACATTCAGGAACAAGGGAAAAAGGTGTTACCTCTTTACCTTATACATATTTTAAATCTGGAGTATATTTAAACTCACACAGAGATATATATGGACATCTTATCTACTGTGGATTTAGTTTATTCTTTATTCTCCTTGCAATGCATCTAAATAGTTGAGAAGTATACAATACAACCCTATATGCACACTGACTTAAACATATGTATATAAATCCAAATAATATATTACTGATACAAATGGTAGATGTTTCAACTTTTAACAAATAGAATCCAAATTTACCAACTCAATGGTTAAAAAACACACCTGCTGTCCAAAAGAGCAACATCCACCAATATTCTACAGTTGGACATTGGAACACAAAATCTTTTGATTCCAATCACTACATTGTTACTTGAAATTAACCATGCAATAGGTATGATTGAATTTTTAAAAAGCTGCTATTCAGTTGACCCCCACAATTAACCTTTCACGTTTTTCCCCACAAATTCGAACAAGGTAGCATTACTGTGCACCTATGATAGCGCACGTGTCATTGGTAGGGTTTTCAAAATCTCGAGAAAGCAAAATATCTGCACATGTAAAATGAATGCAAGTTCACCTTGACTTCATATGCAGATATAGTATTCCGGATCATCCCTGCTACTTCATCGACAGAATGCATTGAGTACCTCCCATCCCCAACTTTTTCCTCAGTCTTACTTGCAAAACTATTGACGTTGTATTCAGTAGAAACTTGGGAAGACTGAAACCACAAGATCCATGTTCAAATGAGTGTCCAAATTTAGATCCCTACATAGAATCCCTTCCTAAAACAAGACTAGGTCTTGTGGAATCATATAATCCAGAAAACTTTATAACAATTTACATCACAAAACAATAGATCAGAGATTAATTAAGAGAAACAAAAACAAGATGGTAAGAAGGTCCATAACTTGGAGAAGAGGCGGCAATTGTACTTATTGAGAGGTTAAACAAGAGCAAGGCAATAAATTTCTTAATTGCCAACATTTCAAAGTAAAGAACTTCAGTTAACCCCTAGCCGTTTAACAAATCTAGAAGAACATGGAATGTAATTATGCATGCTAGAACTAACTGACCAAGTAAGTTAAGAAATATGACTAATCAATCATGGAAAAGACATTTATATAGCTTAAAGTGGTCTGTCCAAACATACTTTAAATGCCAATCGTTGAAGATACCTGATAACAGAATAAAGCCTCCCTTTTGCAAGTTCAATAACTAAGAGAAACACAGCTCAAAGTACCTTTGCAAATTTACCACTGAAAACTGAAAGCGCCACTTTCCAAAAGACTGGTATGTGATGGACAAGTACGGCAGTTAATCTCCGGATGTACTTCCCTCGAAGGGCATCAACTTCTTCACCTGTCAACTCCACTAACTGTGAATCTAGTGTAAGAGCATCACTTTCTATAAGCCGAAAATCTCCATTATCTGACTGAGCAGTGAAAGAAAGGTAAAATCATTATCCAGTATGAATCCATTGGCAGTTGCATACATCGGTAAACAATAACAATTAATTAAAAATTTGTGCTTACGGGTTGATTTAGACTTTGAATTTGCCTCCATCTTGCATCAGAAAGTGTTTTTTCGCGCATTTCATTGCGCAAAGTTTCCATTCTAGCTTCATGATCTGACGTGCATTTTTCAAGAAAACCTCGAATTCTGTGATTCTGCCAAAGATATAAAGTTTTGAGTACCAAGTTGACTCACTGTGACACTATCTCTTAGGCAAGTTATTATCCTAATACTTTTATTATTGATACAATCCTCATCCTGCTAGGTTTCTCATGTTGACAACTCTTGATGGAAGGAATGATGTATGTCATAAAGCAAATAACACGTAATAGTCTGCATAATCTGCAATTTACTCCAATCAACTAAAAATTTGATTAGGTGGACACTTTGATATTAGAGAAAAAAGAAATCGAATTTAGCCTAAAATATACTGAAATAGTACAAGAAATAGTAAAACTAAACAATTGTCTGCATGCTGTATTATCTACCACGTTGGCATATTTTGAGCTGAGTGGCATTTTTTATCTGACTTCAACAATGCAAGTCAGAAATTGTATGGTAAATTAGCTTTGATTACATAAAATAGAACTATCAGGGTTTATTTGCTTACTTCTAAATATAAAGGACCAATTTGAAGTAAAGTGAAAGAATAGGGGGTAATTTGATATCTGAATCATGATCAAATTTCAAGATGGGTCCCTTATATAGTGAAGCAACTGGCGACTATGAAATTTTTCAGGGACAACTGCAGCTGAGGGAAAGCTAACAAATTAATTATGCAGACCTAGAATCTAATATTTAAGATAATAATAAATTCAGAACCAAAAGGGCGCGACAAAGTCTAAAAAGATCAGACTTGATTATTATAAAAGTAAAAACTCCACTTGTCTCTCTTCCCCACCCATATTTCAATGCTCCTAGGCCTCAACCCACATACCAAATTTTAAGAAGCAAGTCAGTCTCTTGATTCCATCAGAGAAGCCTGTTCATGAAATTGGTTTCATGCATTTGATGCGGCTCCTAAGAAAGGAAATATTTCTGTCTTCTTCTTGTTCTTGTTCTCTGGAGTCTGGAGTCTTAAGCATGCCTTTTTATCTATCCTTTTTCTGTTCACTTCTTGTTTATACCTTTTAAGGTCAACGTGTAGTTAATTCTAGCTAAATAGCCAGTGGTTTTCTGTGCAATTCTTACCCAGACACAGATGAACTTTCTCTTTATGATGTAAAGCTTCCACAATCAATAACACTGAAGTAGTGGCAAGTGGGATGGTGAGGTTCGAGAAGTACCTCTCTTCTCTCTTTAATAAATACCAAATCTAAGATCTCTGTGTCTAATTGGATCACTCCAGGGGAGCACAATTGCGAATCATGGTCCCAATTATTAGCCAGCAAACCTAATACCATTTAATAACACAATCTTCAGTAAATTGCATGGTTCAGGATTCACTACCTGTACGTTTAAATAATGCCACACGGGATCAGACTCAGGTTCCAGCTCCAACAACAGCCGCACCGTGTTCTCAAGCTAAATGAATGATAGAAAGGTCAATTACAAGGTACAATATAGGAAGATAGTAAACCATAGATAAATAGGATAATCAAGTAGATAAAAGGACTATTGACAGATATGGTCCCTTTGGCTTCCAAATGCATCACCCAACCAAACCAACAGAAATTAACACAACTTAAAAAGTCCAACTACTATTGGAAACCAGGATAATAATAGGAATCCTTGATTTCCACCAATGACTGCTGTATAAACATCTAATACAGTCCATAGGTCAATGATCAAGTGCAAAAAGATATGATGCTCAAGATCCAAAGTTGTCACTAACTTCTGAAGATGAGTCTAGCACTGATGATAAAACCACTTTATTTCTGTACTTCAGAAGTTAGATTTTACAAATGGCATTCATCTTCCCCAGTTCTTTAGAAGTCACAAGATAAAAAACTCAATGCTAAGTTCATACCAAGGTTCTATACAAGAGAACATATAAGCTAATCCAGCTATTCAAATGTTTAATCATTTCTCCTAAGATACTTCATCAAACCTTATTAAAGAATCCTTAAATAAGGAATGAAGATCATATAGAAATGGGCTAAACCAAATGCTAAATTTGAGTGTAAGACTTGCAAATGTTGCACATCAAGCTGAAGAAAATCATTGGAGAAAGCCCCATTATGATCTCATCTTGCAATAAGTAGTCCAAGCATTAGTCTAAAGGTTAAAAGTTCAGGCTTATTCATTTCATCAACAGGAATAATGTCACACGAAAAATGAAAAACATGGGAGATAGGGGTTAAGAGCTCTCAATTAAAAAAGAAGCTATTCATCTGTGAAATCAACAAAGAGAAAAAGTCAAATATCACTTTTACAACTGTCAATCCCATTCCTCCTCAAATGGATCTCTTGTAGACGCATTTGGCTTGTCTGGATAAAAAGTTACAATCATCCAAACAAGAGTATACTGAATAATTTATGAAGTGATTCCTGATCTCTCACATGAAGTTTTTAAACATAAGAATTTCTCTCTCTAAAGAAAGGTGTTAAAGTGACCAAGGGAACAAGTAGGAGAAATGTGACTAAGTACTAAAATTTTGATTTTATAAGGTACACTAAGTAAGACAGCATTCGATATCACTGCTGCAAATATGAAAGAGAAACATAAACATCTGGTCTCCTTACATTGGACTCAGAAACTTACACTTGTAAGATCTATTTGTGGATCTTCCATTGACTTGTAGAGTGTGCCTTTGAACTCATGCATCACTTTGTCAACCTCTTCAAGAACACGTTTTAGTATACTTACCTGAAATTAACTACGAAAGTGACTACCCAACAAAGCAAAGCAAGCTCAGTTCAACAGAACAACATTGCATAAAAGGATAAATCAAGAGTTGGTCAATGAATAGAGTAGAAAGGATAAGCCGTGCTTAAGATCCTAACATTATGGTGACAGAGAATTGTATTTAAATATGGGCACTGCATTTTCACATAAGCTGATCAAATTCAGATAATTCGTGTTTCTTCCTGTGGACCAATTCGTGTACTAAACAGCTCTCTTAATGATAATTACAAAGAGTACTTCAACATCAATCTGCCAGTTTGATTGATAAACTAAGATTGAACTTGTGAAACTTATGACACGAAAATCCATGTGTATGGACAAACTGCTATAGAACCATCGCACAATTTTTGAATTTTAGCATAGATATAAGAGTAACAAGAGAAATGCAATGTAAAGGAACCACTTAGACTATCAATTGTCAAACAACAAGCAAGTACTCACTAAAGAAAAAAAAAAACTAGCAACAATCTTTTCAAATTTGAGAACTGAAAGAGTTGGAGAGGAAGGAGATAAGGTGGAATACAACAAGTAGGCACTTTGTAAGAAAATTGTGACTGTCAATTTCGAAAGGAGTATAGCCAATATATGAATCAGGAGAGGAGCTATGCATCCATAACCAAGCATCACAAATGCAAATGTGAAATGTAATGTACCATGAAGATAAAACATATGCCACATCAAGATTGTAATGTCAATGGTAATCAGTGAAAAACAAGCCTTTCATGTTCACATTCAGGAGTAACTTGGAACAGTTAAAACTGGTTAATGACAGAAGATTTGAATGGCCCAAAGAAACTTCAATCACATGGCATGCCAGTGAAGTAAGGTTTAAACCGTGCATACATAAGGCAGAGAAATTGACTTCGCCTTTTTGTATTCTCTGACAGCAAAGTCATATTCACCCTTGGCAATGCTCCCACGAATTGTACTAGGCAAATTAAACAATGTTCGGAATCTTTGAAACATCGCTTGAACAGACCGTATCTTCTCAGCTTGAGCCTGTAGTTTAAAATAAAAACAAGCTAAGTCCTCCATGTTGGATCAAAATGTATGAATTCCCAAGCAAATCCAAAATATTAAACGCAAACCTGTCTCTCAAATAAAGGCTCAAGAGCACGATTAGCCAGTGAAGTTACTCCTTGCATACAATTATATAAGTGAGAAGTCCCAGAACCTTCAGGATCTTCTTCAATCCGCTTCAATTTTGATTCAATGTCTGTAAAGAAGCCTCCAATTCAGAACCGAGAAAAATGTAAAATGTGGCAAAGCTGATGTCCACATACCATCAATCGTGGTTTTGCAGGAGACAAAGCAGTCAAAATTTTCTTTGACTAGTTGTTTTCTCTCTTGAGTACGTCCTTTAAGATCAGTTTTCAAATCAAGAGCACCAGCCTCCAAGTCTGCTGCACTTGTGTCTTGATGTATTCGAGATAAAAACAGCTTTGAGTCGAACTTTTCAGAGAAATACAGCAACTTTTCTGCAAACACAAAAATAAAGTCAGTATAAAAAGCACCAATAGTTACCACTCTTACAAAACCATAAATGTCTAAAATGAGATTGACAACACATGCTAGCTGATCAGTGATGAACTTTATGAAAACCTTAGGTATGAAAAGGGAGTTAAACTTCAGTTACATATATCTCACAATGTTATCACGGAATAATCTTCAGATTAAGCAGCATCAGTTGCTCTATTATAAATTATGATGGAAGTCTTGAGATCATGTTAAGGTCAAGAAAGTAAGCCAACTTATATAATCAAAATTTGACAATGTCAAAACTATTATCAGTATCAAAGTATATCATTAGTGTTATTATAAGATAACTCCCCAAAATCTATAAACGTGTTCTAAAGCAGTTTTGTCGACTACAGTAATCTCCAAACTATGGCTTGCCATATAACAGAATTCATGTAGGAAACACTGAAATTGAGAGAGATACCACGAAGATTGCTGTCAATACGATCTATGCCAGATATACTTGGTGAGCTTTCTGATGCATCGGTGATCAATCTTAGTGTTCTGTTGTCTATAATCCTATCAATACAGTAAATCCTTGGGTTATCAGAATGTATACCAATTTGAACCATAAGTAATATTTAACATACTTACTGAAGAGAAAAAAGCTGACAGCCTATAGAATAAGTTCCACTATCTTATAAGTTACCCTTCCTTCGAAAGAAATTAAATAGTGAACAAGACAATCGCTAGAAACTTTAATAGCATCAAAACATGCAACTGTATAGTTACAAACTGCTATTTCGACAAGGGATAGTATACTGTAAGTCTGTAATCCGGTGCAAGAATTCTGAAAGAGAAACTCACCCTAAACCCAATGGGTCTATGCATTCCATTCCACGAGGGAATGATTGTAAATTGTTAAGAACTCTTTGGCCCATTGTTGATGGTTTTCTCTCATACTTTTGAGCCACTGGTGCTGTTCTTGTCTCTCGCATTTCCCGAACTCTACGTGCAAGCTGTCAAAGGCACAAATTAGGTAAATGCAAATTCCAAACTCCTGATACATTAGTATATTCTGACATAGTATCCTCCCTTAAAAGAAAATAACTTTCGGGGTAAAGAAGTGCAGAAATTATAGCATAAGCTATTATTTCTTTCCCTTTCCTGAACACCTACTGGCAAAAATAAAAATCAATAGAATCTTCTAAGCCTTAAGTCTACAAATAAACTTATCCTAACCCATCTATTTATTAAATATCATACATGAAGAAATATGATGCAAAATTATAATGCATGTCCTTCTTGAAAGTAACTAACAATCATTGAACCAAAAAATTTTTAACAAACATTTTCTTCTGTTAAGTCTTACAGGCCTTTTCAAGATAGTTATAAAATGTTAAAACACTTTCAGCCACAAGGAATTCACTCACAATATTTCTACACACAACCTAACACACTCATCCCTTGAAAGTAAAAAAGATCCTATGATCAAGCACCCTCTTAATTCCAAAATGGGGGCACTGGAAACATAAGGAAATTTCAAAGTATGATCAAGCACCATCTTAATTCCGAAATGGGGCACATGACACACAAGGACATTCCAAAATCATGCATGATCAAGCACACTATCTTAGTTCTAAAAAGGGGCACAGGAAAAATAAGGAAATTCCAAAAGCATGTGTGATCAAGCACCATCTTGATTCCAAAATGGGCCACATCTCATCGAGGAGAAACAAAAGCAGCAAACATAATTGGCACACTTCCACACGAAAAGCATTCTAATGGATGGAACCTGAATTACTGTGACTATGTCAAACTCATTCACAAACACAGTCAGAAACACAAGCAAGAACAGTAGTCAAAATCATAAAATCTTTCAACATACAAACAAACATTCCAAAAAAAGAAATTGATCTGGTTTCACAAACCTCAGCTTCATTCACGTGTTTCCAGTAAGCAGGTTCTTCTCCATCCCAAACTCGATCGTCTTCGGCTTCATCTCGGTCTCCTCCGCCGCCTCGACCGCCTCTGCCTCTCGCACTTTCTCGATCCTTGCTAACCTCTTCGTCTCCACTTGATATGCTTAGCATTTCCACCTCCGAGTCGTCATCGTCCTCCACCACTCTCCTGTTCTTCTGTTGCTGTTGTTGATTAGCCGCCGACTTCTGAGACGTGGCTTTTGGCGGCTGGACGAAATTCTCAACAGGTTTCCGGCGACCTGAGGCGGTTCCGGACGACGGAGGTCGTTGGTAATTCACATTACGCTGAGCTTGCTCCTTCAGCGCCATCTGAAGGAGCTCATCTTCGTCTTCGCTGCCGCTGGACATTTTCGTAATTAAGTGGGAACTCTGGGGCTTGTTTCTCTAACAAGATCTAAGCAATGAATTGGATATTATATCTTTTCTTTGAATGGGAAATGGGGGAGCATATTTGTGTGTATTGTAGGCGGTTATATTAGTTTGGTGTGAGCGGGATTGTAGAAGCCACGTAGATTAAGCAGGAGAGAGTGCGTCAGTTGGGTAGGAGTGTTTTTGACCAGAAAAAATAGACGTGATTTGGAAATCGTATTGAATCATAACATCAATAGGATGATGATATTATTGAATAAAATAAAAACCAAACACGATTAATTAACGACAGTTTAATTTTGGTCCTGGAGTAGATATTTCAATGAGTTAGGATGGGCTCAAGATTGTTCCGGGACTTACCTGAGGTCTGGTAGATTGGGATGGGCTAAGCTGCAGTCAATAGTTAGGGTTATAGCCCGCAAGGTTACAGGCAGGCTAGGACGACCTGGCGCACTATTTATTTTTTAAAGAAAAATTTTAAAACGATATCGTTTTGAAAAAATTTAATGAACTATGAGCAGGATTAGACAGACCCATAGTCAGACCAAACTAAGCCAAAAATAGGTCAGGCAGAGCGGAGCGGGCCATTATTGCCATCCATACTAAATAGCGTAAAGAGCTTTGATTTCGAGCATTCATCTATCTTTTACGATAAACAAGTTTCAAACAATAAATTCTTACCTTATTTTATTAAATTTTATCTAAAAATTTATATAAAATTTATGTAAATGTGTAATTAAAATTGACTGAACATAATTAAAAAATTATTTTTAACACATGAGATTTGGTGCTATTCTCATAAACCAAATTAAGTGCTTATCAGATCTATAATGTCTTGCCTGATTGATATTAGATTCAATAAAAATAAAGTTATTTTAAAAACAATTAGAACTTTTTATTTAATTATAATGTTATTATTATATTTTATTAAATCTCATTTGTATATTTACTCTGTATAAACATATAAATAAGATTTAACAAATGAGAATTGACACGTAGTTGAACACAAAATTTGACGCGTTCCTAAACAAGATTCTGATTCTCGAGTCATGACGTTCCAATGACACCCCACAATCAATGTAGGAAGGCCCATCTAGACGGTCAAAAACACAGTACCGGTCCATACAGGATGAAAGGGTTCGAGAGCCGAAGTAGAAACAACAGAAAGCAAGTGGGTAAATGGTCAATAATTTCCAAGATGAGTAGAATCAACGAATGTCGCGTTTTCATCCTCTTCTGAGACAAGTATGTACTGCCAAATAACCTCAAACCTTTTAAGGGGCATCATAAAACAACCAACCTAAACTCTTTTAACAGAATCCTAAGACTTACAGCTCGACAACTGCTGACTAAGGCCTCAAATGAAAACTTCATTTGAAAGGACATCCATTTTCTTTTGCTCTTCGCCCTTTTAGCAAGATAACAAGGAGAAAACAGATTGAACAAAGAACAGGGGGAGTTCTGTTCCTCGACTTGGCCTGTCTTTTCCTGGTTCTGTTTCCCTCGGTATTAGGACTTCCCTACTCTGCCTCCTAAAATCTCATTGTTTATTGCTCTCTCTCTCCCCAGTGTGTTTATACATATTACCGTATAACAACAATTCCAAACAAGTGTGCCACAAAAATCTCAAAAACTTATTACATCCAAAATCTTACCGAAACTACCAAGACCTATGTGTATTTCAATCCTAAGTATAATAATCCAGTGAGAGAACATTTTGGTTTTCTAAATTTGCATTGTTTTAAAATATTCATCATTACAGCATAGTACAAATGAAGGCTAGAACTAAGAAAGGTCACTTATTAGCACTCCCCCACAAAAACTTTCCCGGTCACCACCGCGATGAGATGAATGAATTTTACACATTCGATAATCGATAGGAAGAAATATTCCAGTCTTCTTTCTCGTCAGTACTAAGACATCTCAAAACCAAAGAGCACGTTGAAGAGACCACAACAATACACAACATAACTGGTGTAGCTCGCAACTTGAGCCTTGACAGATCAACAAAGTTACTTGATGAGCACCTCGATACAAGGGCACTTTTGCCCCCTCATTCTTAGATTTCCTTTTCGACTCATGTTCTCGGTGATTCTAGCAACATGAGCAAACCAATCTAGTTGATTACTGAACAAGCACTCAGACTATACTAGGAGGGTCCCCCACCCAATTGCAAACAGCACGGGGCCAGCGGGTTCTTATGCAGTCCACCAACGGGGCATGTTGCGGAGGCTCGGGTTTTGCAACTTCAGTGCCTCTCTCACTTGATTCATTCCCACCAGAACCAGAGGACACCACCACATCTGCCATGAATTCCTCCGGAGTCCACCTTGGCGGTACTGAAACCCTCATTTTTGTGAGCCTGGGTCTCTGCACTGGTGTCTCACCCATAGAGTTTGTGTGGCTACCATTTAAATCAGATTTTGCAATCCCATTAAAATGGTAAAGATCAAACAACTTCTTGCCCATCAATCCACTTGAATCCTTTAGGCCTCCCAAACTCTTTTCCAAATCTAAAATAACCTGCCAAAACTCACTCCACACGATAAACCCTGTGCTGCAAAGGTGATCAAGTTTCTCAGGTGGAACCTTGATATTCATTTCCCTAAGGACTTGATGGAAGCCTTCCACACTAATAAAACCGCCGCCACCACTCTGATCTTGTTTGTCAAAAGCTCTTCGAATCTGCGACTCCCTTGCTTCTAGTTCATTCTCATCTTGAACATCAGTATGAAGAGCAAACAGAACTGTATAATGTGACTCACTCCCAACAACCCATATTGGCCATCTAGGACATTTCAAGTATTGTCCGACTTTGCAGAAATTGAGTGATTCCAACAGAGTCAAAAATCCAACTTCTACAATGGTAGACACGCCTTTCAAAAACATCCCACCACCTAAATCCATCCTACCATCAAACACATTTGGAACAGCTTGCCCACAGAGTAGAAGATTCACAATTTCCTGTTTTAATAATTCAAAAGATAGTGCATTCTCAGAAAAGTCATTGATTTTAGGTGATTCCAGAATGACAGAAACCAAAAAGAAAAAAAGAAAAGAAAAGAAAAAATTGAGCAGCATAGTGGAGGAACAAGGAGAATAAAAATGTTATACTTCACTAACAGGTAAATGCATACCTGAGAGGCATGTCCAAAAGGTGCTGTGACAAGAGGAAGGCTGGGATCATCCCTATCAGATTGGACAGAGTCCTGAAAAAGGTCCATAATTGGATGAAAGCATGAATATCACACACAAGAAAATGAAGTGGGCCAAGAGCATGATTTTAACAGTTTTGTGATCATTTACTCTCATCTCAGAACGTTGTCAGAAAAAAATAACAATCAAAAGGCTTTCCACCTTGAATGGAAAGAATGGTCAATAATTACCCACAAAAAGAAAATCATATCAACACCATTCACAAACAAAACCATTTTACTCTTGGCCTACCATCAAAATCTGGTGAATGTAATGATGAACTTGGAAGATTCAAAGTTCAGGCGTCACAGATGGGAAAGAAAAGTCAAAGCTATCACCATTTAAAAGCATAAAGATATGCTTCTCAGTGGAGCTTTTTAATGTTGCATCTAAACATCAATGCTGTCTTTGATATATATCTCTCACCCAGATTGGTATTACAATAAGTACTATACAATAGTTTTTCTTAGGTAACTAATGTTGGCAACACAAAACCCACTAGCTACCTCTCCATATTCTCTTTATTAACTTTCTAGCAACAACTTTAACGCTTTTTCTTCTTCTGGAAGTAAAGTAGGCCATTTGAAGATATAGCATCATTAGATGCCATTTTACAACAAGAATTTATAAGTAGAGAAACAGCTCATAAATGAAGAATCAAATGTCATGTTGTACTTGATGTTCATAATTGAACATCAAACCATTATGCTTATATTAGGTTATGATTATGGCTGCAAAATTATCATTCGTAGCCATGTTCAGTTAGGGGTGGTTGATTCGCATGGGAGAATGATAATAAGAATGAAAATGAATATAGTGAATAATGGGAATGGATATCATCATTATAATTATGATGGTTGGTTAAGAGGAAGGAATGATTACCTTTTCTATCAACAGCAGTTAGTTTATAAAATATATTGAGAAATAAAATTTTATTATATTTTAATTACTTATTTATTTATATTTTAATTAATTATATTGTAATTAATTAATTACAATATTTTAATTAATTAATTATATTTTAATTAATTAAATAATAATAATAATAATATTTTAGTTAATTATATTGTAATTTATTATATTTTAATTAATTTATTATATTGTAATTAATTAATTAATAACAATATTTTAATTAATTATATAGTAATCAATTATATTTTATTTAATTCATTAATTACACTATTTTAATTAATGAATAATTATATTTTAACTAATTATATTGTAATTAATTAATTAATAATAATATTTTAATTAATTATATAGTCGTTAATTATATTATATTTAATTAATTAATTACAATATTTTAATTAATAAATAATTATATTTTAATTAATTATAATGTAATTAGTTAATTAATAATATTATTTTAATTAATTATATTGTAATTAATTAATTAGTTACAATATTTTAATTAGTGAATGAATTATATTTTGATTAATTATATTTTAATTAAATACAATTAATTAATTATATTATAATTAAATACAATACAATTACTTGATTAAAAATATTTTAAAAAAAATCTACTACTAAAGAATGAGTTTCATTCCTCCACGGAGGATATGGAAGATTCCCCCAAGATAGAATATCAAACTATTGCCCCTATAATGATAATCAACATCCAACCACTCACTTTTCATTCCTTACCCATTAACTCCTTCCTAAACCCATCAACCAAGCACCCCTTAATTCTCTTGCAATATTCCTTAAGTGTTCATGATTTGATCACACTCTAAGCTCATTTATATTAGGTAAACTGTAAAAGATAAACCTATATCCACCGACTAAAGCATACCAATCCTCGAGATAATAATACAGAGATAAGGAATTGCCCTAAAGCATACCAATCCTCGAGATAATAAGGCAGAGATAAGGAATAGCAATGCGCCCATGCGTGACTGGAAAACAGGAATCATTTCTTCAAGCCTCACCAACGTTCTTGCGTGAGATGTATATCTCTCAATCCTTAGAACCTTCCGCAAATCAGTGGCCGATTCAAATGAAAGGTCCTCAAGTGTTTTTGCAATTTTCTACAAAATTATAAGCAGTAAAAGAAAGAAAGTTTGTGATTACAATTATAGCAAAAGCTAAAAAACTCCAATTTCACAAATTTTTTAACAGTATTTTGCAACTACCATTGTAAAGACCAATTTACCTCATCCCTGACAAGAGTCCCAGCATCTTTGCCATTAACGTTCAGAAAGGCAATGACAGCCCTTTTCTCACTTCCACACATAAACAATATCTCACCCATACTTCTGACCAGAGCTCTGAAATTATCAAATATCATCAATTAATGACTACAACATGTAAATGGAAAATTGTGCTGAAATAAAATTTCTCTAAAATTTCTAAGGCTTCTCAACAGTGAGCTATTACTTCCTTCATTCAAATAAATTACCTAGTTTTTTCATCTTCAGTAAGAGAAATAAAATCGTCTGGCGCAACACATTGCCCTTTAGATAGTCTCCCAGTACCTGAACTTTGTAGCATGCTAGGTTCAACTCTACTCAAGTCATATGGAAAGAAAAGAAGGTATTTGAGAACAAATGCCTGCATGACAAGGAGAAGAATAGTAAGTTCACTGATCACAAAATCCAATCGATTTATATGCAGCAGAATACAATTCCTAGTCTCCTTAAATCCGTTACTTTCTTTTCTTTATTTGACTAACCAAAATAACCAACTACAGTGTCAAATCTCAACTAATTATTCCGTCGCATACTCCTTGAGCTGATGGCTTGCTCTCTCTCTCTCTCTATATATATATATATATACACAAATATATATATATTTTATTAGTGAACCAAACATACCGGACACATGGAACAATCTTAGGACATCACCCCACATGTTGAAAACTCGAGCACTTCCTCCAATGCATGATCATGACTTTTACCTCACCATCTACAATCTTTAACTCATTATGCAATCAGAACCTTCTCTTACTGTGATTATCTATAGTCCATTGCCTCCACCAGTGCCATGCTTTCACTGCACCTAATCCATACATCACTATTCCCATTGAGTGACAATATCATTGCCACATGTCTTCACTTCCTACAAATGCTGAAGTAACTAAAATTTCTGCTATCCCCATTCTAATTTGATCCAATTTTCGGTCATTATTTACAAAAATAATAAGTTCATACTTTATAATGTTACGAACCCAGCATAAAAAATGCAGGATAAATCAGAGGACATATTGTGCACTGACAACAGTAACATAACAAATCCCAAACATCAATTTTCAAAAGTTACTACTAAAGAAAGAAACCAAGTTCCAGTCCAACTAATCTAAGTTCCCAACCTCTGTGATAAATCATGACCAGTATTAGCAAAATCGTGCAGCTATATTTGGCTTCTTTTGAGGTTATAAAACTGGAATAAAATTTCTTTAAGAAGCAATTAGTTCCATCAAAAAGCACAGATACAAGTAATTAGGCAATATATTAGAGACAGACAAACAATTTAAAGTATATGCACTATAGCTGCACAGATTATGTGTCACATGCCAGACTCATTCAAGATTTAATGCAACACCTGACAAGGATCAGAAAATTATATAATTAGAATTCAAGGGATTACTTGAATAGCTGCTAAGACGCCACAGGGCCCACCTTCATGCTGCACTAGGCCCATAGATGTTTCTGGATCAGGGCTAAACCTATAGGAATGTTTAGCATACATTAGCCATCAGAGGCATGTGAGACTTGCCCCCATAAGGTGTTCAATAGCTCAAGTAAATGGATGAGAATGGAACCCATCACAAATTTATGATAGACTTCGAAGACATGAATCTTAGGACATGATATAGCGCACACAAACATAATATTCTAATAGTAGGGTCCTTCTGTCAGAATATATGAACAAACAAGTACTTTTTCAGCCTGAAGAAATGCACGGTTCCATTTATCGCAGGAAAAGGATAATCTGAAACTTTGAAATTTCAGTTATATTCTTTGTGAGACGGGTTACCTACTCTTAACAGTTTCATTCCGAATCCTGACTGTGAATTTAGTTAACCTCAAAGTTTGTCTTGAGTTATTTACTTATATAATTTCCTAAAGAGTTTTTGGCAACCAATAACCGGTAACTCTTGAGTATTAGAGACAAAGAACAAGTTTAATTACTGTAGCATATGCTAACTATACAATATCCTCAAAAATCAATCTATGACGTCTTTCAATACAATATCACAAAGACTCGAGTTTTGAAAGTAAACATGAGTAAGAGTGAAGTGCAGCACCCAACCCCAAAAAATTTTCAAAACCATAACATCCCCATTCTCCTCTCAAACTGTCAAACAGGTTGAAGCAACCATATGGAACATCCTTTCAAGTACATTTCTTTTTTAAATAAATTTTACCTATTATCGGAACAAAAGGATGCTACCAACAAGCTAACCGAGAAATTATCATGAAAATACACAAATCAAGAAAAGTTCAAATGGTAGTGACTAGCACTCAAAAGAACGGTAGTGACTATCACTCAAAAGACGGTACAAGATACAAATACTCCACTTTTACCTTTGATCAGCGCAATCCACATCATAAATCACAATTAACGGGAAAGAACTGAGAATTCAAGTTTAGCAAATTAAAAATACCTTATGCCCTGATTGCTCCACTGAGCAAGAATACCCTTCGATACCCCATTTCCGAACACTATCGAGAACAGCTCATTTGCTTGCTCGCTTGACAATTCCTCTGCCAAATTGGTCTCTTTTGCTTTCAATTCCTTCTCTTTTTTATCACAATCCAAGCTTTTATCAGGTCCTTTATAAATATCGGCGGGTTTTGAAGGGGAAGCGATTTTCGTCGAAGCAAGCATCCGTTTCTCGGCGGCGGCAGCCATGAGTTCGCGCTGTAACCTCTTAGATTCCGACGATGACCCCGCCGGTGCCCCGGCAGGGTCCCTGGGCTTGCTCCTTTTGGGTTCCGGTGGCGAGTTTTGCATACTCATTCTCAGAGCCATTCTCAGATCCTCTTCTTCTTGATCCGCCATGAACAAGAGGAAATAACAAATCGCCCGATCAACAAAGCTCAAGCACTTCTATCAAAATTAGTTTCAACTATGCATACATATCGAAATTAATCCCACCAATCCCAATTTATTTTGGTAAGAAGAAATTATATTAGCTATTTAGCAATGAAACCCTAATTTATTAGGGTTTAGAATTTCAATATTTCAATTGATTGGTGACTCGAAGTGCATATAAAACAAATGAGTGAGTGAGATCTTCAAGAAGTGAGAGAAGGGTAGTGTCGGAATTAAATTCTCCACATGGACATAAAGTTAAAAGAGGCACAAATGTGGTCAAACTGTTCGACATGGTAAGGTGTCGTTTCAAGGGTGACAGAACGATTTACGCGAAGTCCCGAGTCCGACCTCAAGGATAGAGGATGTAAATTTGGAGAAAGGACGAGAGCAAATTGGTAAATAAGAGAACAATGAACATAGTGCGCGAACGATACTTTTCTTCAAGGCAGGGAAGGCAGGCTGTGATCCTCTGCTTCGCATGAATACATAGAGGTGTGCAGTTTATAGCCGCGGGACTCGGATCGACATCGCGGAGAAGTTGAGCTATCGTGTGAATGGGATAACTAAACGTGTACCTCAGTTATAGTGTTGAATGACTCCGTGCCTTGCTATTTGCCATCTCAACTCCAAAAGTCCTACGTTCGTGAGACTCTTTTTTGGCAACCAAATGTTCTAAGGTTTTAGAGAGCGTCATATTAAGAATGGAGGAGAACAACGCCCTCGTGTATGTTACGTCTACAATAAAAGAACATGGCCAAGAAAAGAAAAAATATAAGGATTGATAGTGGTGGCTCACTACCAAATCTAGACCAGTTTAGAGAGAGAAGAAAGGGTTTATTGAATTTATAAAACCCCAATCATCAAACCTAATACGATCAGGTCGTGATTTACATACATCGTATCAGGAGTTTTCATGCATCTTCCTTATTCTTGCAACAAAAATGAATGGCAGGCTGCATATGAACCGACTAAACAACTGTTCAAAAAGGTAACAGTTGTAGATTAGAAGCTAGCGACTTCCCAATTACTTCAGTTTTGAGAATAGCTTCGGTGCAACCTGCATTTTAAAGTTCCATATCAGCACACACTCCACAAAGGGATTTAAATCATGTATCTAACAACAAAGCACAGAACTTACACATTTGTCGACGCAAGCCAAGTAATCAAAGTACTGCCCCGTGCAGTGTTTGCTCCCACTTTGGTCACCTTCAACCCTCTTAACACATGCCTGCAGCACATCAAGTCAAAATTTCAAATCCTCAAACAATTTTTTTTTTTTAATCTTCTTTGAAGTACCTATCGATAGAAATATCATCTATTCATGATCAACTATAACAAAAAATTATGCTTCTGTCAAAAATGACATAAATCAGCACTAAAACCATCAATTTTCACTCTTAAGATTTCAATAGATAATAATGTTCATAAAACTTCATTGTTTTGTATAGATACAAACAGAAGTTAACATTTAAGATCATGCCTAATTTTGTTTCCCACGCAACTTCTTTATAAACGAAGACTTCCTGTTTGTTCAACAGCTGTTTTTTCAGCGCATGGACCAGGAGCAACTTAAGCAACTCCTACTCATTGCCTGAGTACTCAATGCCTATGCATTTTACTTTCTCTCCCCATACGTAGTATTAATGCCACGGATTACTTCTGCGCCTAATTTTTAGAAATATTATGCATCTTGTTTTGTGCATAAACTTCCAGTAGCATGTACATTTATGGTCTGCTTGCAACCTTCGTGTTAACACGTCCGATAAGCTACATTTCCTTGTAATTTCATTCAATCTCAAACATAAAGCAGGGCAGTGAAGCAACAAATACTCAATTTTTTTCATGTGTCTCTGTATCATAGAACATCTTCAAACTTTGTCAACAAGATTCTGAAACACACTTGAACTGCAGATGCTTTTGTGGCAAGCACAATTTAATGAACACTGGAGTTACATAACAATGTTACCTCATATTCAATTAGAGACTTCACACAATTGGGCTTGCAGGAGTCCTCAAGAACTTTCTTTTGATCTAGAAGTTCCTCGTTCGCCCTAAAATTTAATTGAAAAATACCAAATGCCGAAAAGGTAAGAGGATCATAGATTAATTGAAACGTACAGAAAATACTGAAATTTGTTGACTGAACCAGTGCAAGTATGAGCCAAGCTAGAAATTGCAGAGAGTTTTAAATAAACACGTGAAAGAAAAAAACACAGTAACAGTAGATGGTGTTTGTCTTCACAGGTTTGTTGCCTTGTTGGTTAACAAAAATAACTGATGTTATACTTCTCCAGACCAAAACAATTTTATGTTTGTTTCATAATATTCAGATTAAAGTTACATTTCATTGGAATTACACCTTTCACATGTTATATACATGTCATTGCATAATAGATCTAGTTCCTCGCGCAAAAGATTCATACACATAAGACACTTGCCATGTAAACATGTTCTGTTATTAATTACCTATAACGACAAGCATCACATAAACAGGCAAATCTCAACTCCAAATAATGCAAAAAATATCTGTTAAAAAATAAAGAAAAGAAGACTGAACAGAATTGGTTAAATTGAACAATGAAAAGAAATTGCAAACAGAACAAGTAGCAGAAGCTAAAGAGGCGATTCGTATGATAAAAATGAGTCAGACAGAGTACTCACATTGGATAAAGGAGAAGATATCAATCCAATCAGTGCCAAAAAGTAGCTTCCCTGCACATAACTTGCTATCATCATCACCTCACTAATTACCAAACCAAACCATGGGCGTACGATTTTCGCATAAACACACAATATGCGTTCTTCGCTTGTCTAATTTATCTTAATCTCGCGAATTTGATCTATCACTCCATGTTACGACAAAGAAAAAAAGCCAGTAACCAAAAAAGAAAAATATCACACAATTATTCTGATCCATCAATTGAAACCAAAAGGCAACTTTCAATTAATTGACAAAATTTGGAGACCTATTTTCCAACAAAAGAAAGTTAATATATAAGCAAAAAGAACTAATTGGGAATTAGGGCAATGTGAAGATGAAGTAATTGTGTACCTGAGAATGAGATATTCAGCGGCTTGAAGGATAGAGCGTAACTGTCCCGGTTTTCGCTTCGCACAATTCTGTTAAGTGAACTACGAGAGTTGTAGAATACTTGTTGAAACTTCGGGGGCTTTCAGTAATTTCAGTCGTTAGGATGGACCATAACGTAAGAATGGGTTAAAATGTCTACATTTATTAGTAAAAATTGCGTCCATTTACGGAAAAAAAAGTCAATTGATGGTAAAGATGACAATAAATTGTGTTGGGACGTTTATGATCCAAAGTTAACATAATTTTTTGCTACTCGAATTTAACTCTATCGAGCTTAAGAAATTCAAAATTATATTAAATCGAAACCAAAATAAGATCCTACAAGCTATCGACTAAATTAATTTTTTTTTGTTCAAGTTAAATTAAATTAGTTCGATCTTATCCAAGTGGATCCTTAAAATCTGAATTTGACTTGAAATTCATTCAATTTAAATTTAATTTTTTAACTTTACATCAGGTCATTTTTGTTATTTTCAATTAATCAATCATTTATTACTATCCAGAACAATTGTACAATCACAAATTTTTAATTTATTAACTAAAC
The DNA here is from genome assembly GCA_025594535.1 of Erythroxylum domingense. Lineage (NCBI taxonomy): Eukaryota > Viridiplantae > Streptophyta > Magnoliopsida > Malpighiales > Erythroxylaceae > Erythroxylum > Erythroxylum domingense. The sequence continues at coordinate 8,755,521 of JANQBM010000002.1, read as the reverse complement.
TAATTAATTATTTTCACGTATTGTTTGACCTTGAAGAATCAATTTACCATTGTTATAAATATCATATTAGTATTATTGCCGAATTTGGTTTTGACATAGTATTGTACTATTACTAGTTAATATCGAGTATTATTTTGGATAATATTTTAAAATTATAAAATAGTCTTTAAATTTTCTTAAAATTACAAAATAGCCCATCAGTATATTATACTGTACAATTTATAATTTTGCATCAACCGTGTCTCTATAAATTATAACAATAGAAATTTGAAATAACAAAAGTTTATTTATTTCTATTAATATTATTTTTCACACATACATGTAAACATTTAATCATTATACAAATATAAAATCAAGGATAATTCAAAATACTTAAAATGTTACAATTTCATCAAATAAAAATAATAATAAAGGTCTATGACTCTTTAAGTATTATAACAAGAGTTTGTGCCAAGGAAACAACCAATTATAAATGAAACTTGAAACAAAAATATTTACAGTTATATTTATATTGCATACATAGAATTTAACATAAAAATCAAATAAAATTGAAATTAAAAGAAGAGAAGAAATGAATGAGAACTTCTTTCAATTGAATATCCACTCAAATCGCATTGTCTTTAATTCTTATTTGGTACAAAATCATCATCATTAAAAGGAGTATTATTATTACCATCTTTAAAATTCATTGCACTAAATGACATTTCAATACTTTCTCATCTAAGATTATCTTCCAAGTCACTCTTATCTATCAAACTCAATTCTTTAAAAACTCAATCTATTAAATGATTGATATGGTCAAGACAAATTGGATCTATAAAACTACTTGTTCTATTAATAGTCCTAATAAACAAATAAAATAAAATTATTAAAAATTTACAAAAAATTATATTCGACTCAGTAATGATAATAATATACCTTTTCTGAAGCTTTACATAGTATCGAACAAAGACTAAGTCCTTCAATATTTTGTGTTCCATTCTATTTTAGTTCTTGGAATGGATGAATTCAAATGTATTTCAATTCCTTTCATATCTTGTTACACTTATACATTGACTCAGAATTTAAATTGCAAACCTTTATAATTTTGGAACACCACTTTCAAATTAGTCTCACCAAACAATTGTGAGACAACAAATGTAACATTATAAACAAAATAAAGTGGGGAATTAAGTTTGTCTTTTTGACGAATAGCAATGAGAAATCCAAAATCACCAGAAGCATCCTTATAAATCTCAATTTGTGAGCTTGTGAAATCTTACATCATCTCATGGGTAATAATTGTTGTAATAATTAATAACATTTTCCTATTAACTTTAGCTTTCTTTGTAAAACTTGGTCTGAAATAGACATCAGGATTCAAAAATTTCCCAGTTACAAACAACAGAGAGTAAAATTAATTTTCTTATCTCTTATTGATGATACAAGATAAGGTGTATATAAAGAAAACATATTTTCATATTAAACTTGACTACTTCCTTCGCACTTTCTATAACATCGTAAAAATAACATATTATTGCCTTCTCATCACTATCATTCAGAAAAAGAACCCTCACCAAATGTTCATAAATTTGAATGACAAATTGACATTGAACCAAAATTTATGATCTTTAAGTATAATTATAGAAACCTCCAATCAAGCATTAGACCTAGCATGCTAAGATGTAACTCACTTATAACTTGTAAACATTTTCCTCAACTCCTTCTTTATCAGAATAAAACATTGAAGTGATAAGAAATTAGTTATAGATTTCTTAATAACAAGACGACACAAATTCATACCATTGGTAAAATCCTTCCTTATTAAATTCGGGACTTATGCATGAATGTAGATTAAATTGGTCATCTTCTTCACTTTCTACATAATCTTATGAATAATAGAAAAATATCTTGCATCTTTTATATTTTCTAACATTAGGTCAATGCAATGTGTAATAAAAAAATTCAATAAAAATAATTATATTTTTTTCGTAATCTTCTTCCAACTACTTTATAAGTAAAACCATTGTCAATAATGAACTGAACAATATTTTCTAACCCAACTTGATTTACAACTTCATAAAATATCTGAAATAGAGTATTAGTATTTTTAATAAGGCTATATGTATTGATAGGCTTCAAATACATTGTCCCATTAATAGAATAAACCAAAAAATTAATAATAGGATCATGTCTTCTATTTGTCCAACTATCACACACGATTGAATACTCATAAGTAGCTCAAGTCATTCTTCTTTCATCCTAACTTTTTATTTCATAACATAGATACTCATACATTTACCTTTGTAGTCATCAATTGAAGGAGCTTTGTGTCCTATACCATAAGAGGCAATAACATCTACAATAAGTTGAAAATAATAAGACTAGAGAGCATTGAATGTTATACCTGAATCATATCACCATATAGCCATTGCCATGTCCACATTATAAGACGCTTATCTAAATTTTAAGGCATTATGGATTGAAGGTTGAACTTTAGGAGTTGATCGTGGTGCAAAAATATCAAACACTTGTCTTCTTCTTTTCCTAACATCAGGTGCAACATTCCCTTCTTGTTGTATTGGAATACTACCACCTTCAACATCCCTGCTATCATCTTGACCATCAACAAAAGAACTTCAACTACCAATTTCATAGTTTAATCTTTACCTTGTATCTTTATCATGTTGATACTCTTTAAGCAAAATTTTTATTTTTAATTTCAAATTATGGCTCACTTTCTTACAAGGCTCTACATCACCTTTGACCCCAGCTAAATGCTTCTTTGATCTGATGATTCTTTTACCTTTAAAATGCTTGTTACAATACAAACAAATGGTATGGTTCTTCATTTCAGGAATTAATCTAGCGTGAGTCAAGTTAGATCATCGAATCTTCCCAAACTTGAAGCAACTGAATTAACAGGAGAACTTAAGCTTCACTCCATTTATCTGTAAAATAAATAAAGACATGTTAAAATTAGATTAATAAATTTATTATCAACTATTATCAAACACAATGTATATTATTTAACTCAAAACAAATACAAATGCACATCTTATATTCTAAAAGCATACTTAGAACTTGAACTTTAAAAATATAAATGGATTTTATATTCAAAGTCAATAGTCCAATAATCATTATTTCTAACTACTAAGGACATAAAAAATGTGCAATAAGTTGTGTGAAATAACGAAAAGAAATATAGCAACAACAACTTCTCAAGATTCATATGATATAAAAATGCAAATGAACTTCACTATCTTTTATAAATGATTTTTGCACTTTCACAACTATAATCAATTTTTTGTGATTATATAATTCAACCATAAATTTACAATTATAACCTATTTTATGTAATTACATAATTCAAACATAACTCACAACTACAACATATTTTGTGTGATTACATAATTCAACCATAACTATAACCCATATAATATGATTACACAATTTAACCGTAGCCATAACCATACCTATTTTTGTGCAATTACATAATTCAATATTTCAACCATAGACTTACAAATATAACTTCTTATGTATGATTACATAATTCAATCCTAAATTGACAACGTTCTAACTTTTTAACTAATATTACAAATTTAATTTTCATTAAATTTCACTCTTTTGAGTTTTCCTTTATAAACCATAAAGAATACAGACAGAGAGACACACACGCACACGCACAAGCCCGAGCATGAGCAAACACGCACCCGCACACATATGCACCCGCATGAGCAAGCACACAAGCATGCACGCAAGCATGTGCAATATTGAGAAATAATTAGTATTCACAAAATTAAATTTTAATTATTTATTTATCTCTAAATTCTATAACTAAATAAATTTGTAAACTTTATTTAATAATTTCAATGATAAACTTGTAAAATGTAAAGTAGTAATTGGTAAAAATCACAAATTTTAAAACTCAAAGATGCATAACCTACGATATTTTTTTCAAACTCAAGCCATAAATTTATCGATCCACAATTCCACATATCATTATATCAAATTATCAACTATTAAGTCTCTAATTATATGGAATTATCCAAAATTACATATTGCACTATTGCAAAAGATGAAAAACCAAAACCCATACGCCAACACCAACTATCCACTACTCCACTGACCTTACCCACATTATTGCAAGAAAACCAAAAGCCACACCAACCTGCTGTCTAGTATCCACTGACCCACACTCACAGAACTGTTGATATTGGGAAGCTCACTTACTTGGGAGATCTATATCATGGACCTAATGAGGGAACATATTCATCGGCTTTGACACTACACTTCAACTCAAAACTTTAAGGTATGAGGTTTATGGGTCCTTTCCACTTATATGTCCTTCACTAGTTCCATCTCTTTTCGATGTTTGATTCCCATTCACACTTAAAATCTCAACAATCTCCCCCTCAAGTGTGAACTTCTATAATAGGTTAGGGCTCCCCTTGAGCGAAAGCCTTTTTCTACCTTTTTCTTAGCAGCTTGAGAATATGACGTCACCAAGAGCTCTTTTACTCTACTCATATGGGCCCACCAAGAGTCTCCTTGCTCTTCTACGTGGGGAGACAATCACAGAATCTGATTACCATCTCCATACTCGTCCCTTACTGAAACATTAGCTCTGATACCACTTGTTGGTGCTGGAGAGCTCACTTACTTGAGAGATCTACATTATGAACCTAATGAGGGAACATACTAATGGGCTTTGACACCACACTTCAACCTAAAACTTTAAGGCATAAAATTTATAGGTCTTTTCTAATTATATGCCCTTCATTAGTTTCGTCTCTTTCCAATGTGAGGTTCTCGCTCACACTTGAAATCTCAACAAGAACCACACCACATGCGACTCACATAACACACAGACACAACACCATCGATTCATCCCTTTAAAAAAAAAACACCATCAATTCATTCATCAACCTTCTTTGGAAAATCATAGTTTCATACACAAAGTAAAGGAGGGCAGGAGGCGGTTGAGGACTGAGGAGCTGAAGAAGATGAAGCAAGTGATCGCAACACTAGAACAACGACAATGGGTAGCAAGCTAGTGACAGAGACCAGATGAAGAATTAGTAACGGCGACACAAAAGCAATAACAAGGGATGGAGAGTTAGAGGCGAGACCCAGTAGACAGAGAAGCAACAACGATGGAGAAGTAGAGTTTGAGGCTCAAAGCAACAATAGTGGTCACTGGTGGCTGTGTGTGTGAGAGAGGTACTTTGGTTAAATGGTGGCTGTGAACTGAGAAGAGTGAGTGAGACTAAAAGGTGGGCGGCTGATATAGGCGATTTAAATTTTTTTAATCCTTCATTTTTTCAGTGTTTATAAATAAATCACCTTGGTATTTACCCATATTAGTGTTATTGGTCAATAGCATCCTGTACTAGACAAAATCATTGATATGGAATGGATTATTACCTGTATCTAGTAAAATATAGCTTAGTTTTGTACCATTTATTTTGGCCGGTATCGGTTGGTACAATACGAAATCCATAATATTACAATTTACATGATGATTATATTTACAAAAAATTAAAATTTATATTTAATAGTTTTATTTTTTAAATTAATATTATAAAATGAAGTAAAACTTAAAATTGAATTTATCTTAATATTAATGTTCCCTTTTTCAAAGAAAAATAGCTAATACTATCCTTATAAGAATTATTCTGTGATTAAAATTTTAAATTAAAGTTTTGAATCTAAAATATAATTTATTTAATAGTAATTCTCTTTTAAATTTGAAGTGAAATAGTTAAATGTTGTTCCTAAAAAGTCAGTCTAGGTTGGAATCTTACTGTCTTTTTACTTTTGTTTTTCACTTTTATTTTCAAGTTCAGTAACAAAAAATTTATTTATTTGAATTTTTAAGAAATCATAAACAACTGGTTTTTGTTTTTTGCTTTCATTTTCTTGTTATAATTTGATGTATCATCAACTAATAAATATTAATTATTAATAGAGTTATAATTAATAAAATTAATATTTTATTTTATTTCAATTTTTATAGTTACTTTATGTATTTTTAAAAATAAATATTTTAATATAATAATTATTTAATAAATATACTTTAAAATATAATGATAAATATCTATAATAAAAATAAATATTATTTATAAACAACTTTACTTATTAAATTATTTATTTTAATAAAATATAGTAGATCTTTTACTAATAGTTATTAGTAAATATTATATAAAATATATTAAAATAAAATTATTTACTTAATTAATATATAAAAATAATTTATCATTTAATTTTATCTAATATTTAATTATTATCAATAATAGAAATATAATCAATGTTATGAATTCCATATCGACTTTGGTACCGGATTAGGTTCTAGTACTGTAATATATCGATACCGGTCAATACAAGGTACCATTTTGAGCAATTTTTTAAATTTATAAAATAGTTCCTAAATTTTTTAAAATTGCAAAATATTCCATTAGTATACTGCACTGTATACTTTATAATTTTACATAAATCATGTCTCCAAAAATTATAATAATAAAAATTTAAATATTTATTTTTATTAACAATAATTTTCAGATATTTCACATATAAATAATAACCACAATTAATATGAAAAAAGACAATCATCATACAAATATAAAATTAAGAACAATAAAAAGTATTTAAAATATTACAATATCATCATAAAATAATAATTACATCAAAACATCAAATAAAAGAACAATAAATATCCTTAACTCTCAAATTATTACAATTTATGAAAATATTTTGTGATGAGGAAACAACCAAATAGAAGTAAAACCTGAAAAAAAAAACATTTACAGTTACATTGCATATATAGAATTTAACATATAAAAAATTGGAACTTTATTCAATCATCTACTGGAGAATACCCGCTATAATTGTACTGACCTCAATTATCATTTAGTCCAAAATCCTCATCATTGAGAGAAATCTCATTATCATCATCATTCAAATTCAATGCACCAAATATCAATGTTTTCTCATCTATGATTATCTTCCAAGTCACTCACATCTACCAAACTTGGTTCCTCAAAAACTCAATTTGACAAAAAATCATTATTATCAATGCAAATTGGAACTATCAAACTACTTGCCCTATTCAGAGTCCTAGTAAACAATAAAACTAAATTATTAAAAAATATAAAAAAATTATACCTAAATTATAATTTTTCGTCTGTCAATGTTCCAAACATGACTAGTGCACGTGCCAGTCAACGCTTTGTTGACTGCGGGCGTATGCAGTGCATACACCCGCATTTTTGTTCCTCCAGATTGTCTGGCGCGTGCAGTGCATGTGCCCGTATTGTTGTTCCTCCTAACTGTCTAGAGCATGCAGCTCCAGTTAACCTTTTATGTGTTTTAAAATTTAAAAAAACCTTAAATTTTCAATTTAATTAATTTAATAGAGATTAAATTAATTTATAGTCCTAATAAAATTGAAAAATGTTTTACTAAAATTTGAAATTTTGTTTTCAAAAGGAAATTTTATTAGGAAAAGTTTTGGAATTTAATCTAAATTTTTCAAGAGTTGAATTATTAAATTAAATTTGTTATCAAATCAATAATTAGAATCAAGCAAAAGTGTTAAATAATTTCTTTCATAATTAGATTATGTTTGAAATTATAAATATAATGAGATTATATTATTTTGATGAGATCAG
>JANQBM010000002.1:8722630-8735158 GCA_025594535.1 Erythroxylum domingense | reverse complement strand
ATTATATTTTGAAGGAGATTATGTCTCATCATCATCAAAAGTTTCAAATTATTAGTCGCTATATAAAAGATTCATAAATCATGATTTCTTCTAAAGTATTGACATCAACTTCTTCTATTTCATTCAAATAAATTATAATTTAGTCATATATAAATTTATTCTCTATTGTAAATTTATAATATATTATGCCTTTAAGGGATAACAAATTCAAAAGTGTCTAATCTTTTAAGATTTTTCAATTCAATACCTAAGCTTTTTAAATTTTCAATTGAATGACCAACCTTTTAAAACCTTAACAATTCGATTCAAAAGATTATTTTTGATGATGTTATATGTCTACTAAATGTCATGTAGATGTCCATCTATTAGTCACATAAACAAAAATTAATGTTTTGAACTAAATTGTTAAGGTTTTAAAAAATTGGTCACTTATTGAAAATTTTAAAAGCTTGGGCACTAAATTAAAAAGCATCAAAATGTTGAGTACTTTAGGATTAGTTATCCCTACTTTCAATATTCGATATGATCAAAATAAGATATCAACTAATCATTGGTAGATATTTTGAATTAATTCATTGTAATAAATGCGTTTTCTTCATATATCACCTTTTTAATTTCATTATAATCAAGATTAGGCAATGGTTATTCGCCTTTGATCCAAAAATCAGTAAGGTAAATATAGTCAATATCAATTGGATCGTACCTTCTTCTTACTAAACGCTTTGAATACATAATAAAGAAATTATAAAGTTAATAATAAAAATAAAAACAAACCAATAAAATACATGTTCTTCATTCTTATATTATAGTAATATAAACAAGGTGATTGAGTCTCTAATGTTCCAAAAGATTTTATTTCTTTGTACAAATATTAAAAAAAATGCTCTAATTATGTTCACAACCTGATATAAATTCGACTAAGTAATCCAATAACAAATTTTCTCAATGTTAGGGCCCTTTCATCGAATAATCTCTACTACTCATCTATTTTTTAAATTAATAGTTATAAGAAACAAAAATTTTATGTATATTATTAATAAGTAAAGGATGAACTAAAAGTGTGAAACTTACTAGACTATATTTTTTATCATAAGTTATCTTTTTACTAATGATTTAGCAAAACTCCATAAACTTTCATGATATAATTTAATTTCATTTATTGCCATTGATTGCTCTTCAATATAGAAAATAATTTTGCGTTTAATCACATTAAAAAGACTATTTATAATATCATTTATACATATGTCTCTACTATATAAGTAATAAGTATTGAGAAAATAAGTTGCTAAATGGGTCTTTTAAGTAAGATGTTTATCCCAATGTTAGTCAAGTATGACGCTTTTACAATTTCTCCTTTATAATTATTTTGCGAGCTTTATACATATCATCATATATACACCCTAAAGATGACTTATCATCTAAGTCAACAATCCTCAACAACCTTATAAATGGAGCCACAATCTTCACAATGATTAAGCATGCATCTCAAAATTTATTATCTAGAATAATAACACAAACTTTTTTTCTTCCCACACTCTTTAATAACTTATGACTTGAAAAATGTTTACTTATCACTCAATTTTATATTAGTTATTTTTGTTCATGAACACTTGTCAAAGTAATAAATGTAGTTGAAAACCTAGTAGCAGCAGGACACACAATCTCAACTCAATCTTCTTGCTTTCTTAACTAAGATAAAATATAATATGATTATACACAAAAATTATAATCTTAGAAGCGTATGAAGCGAGAGTAGAAATATGGTCCATCTGCCAATTTCTTTTAAAATGAGATTTATACAATAAGTAGCGTATGGAGACCAATAAATATATTATACTTTGATTGTAACAAGAATCTATCTGATACATAATTAATTGTATTACCTGTAACGAAATGCAACACATTCTTTGGTCTAACCTTGTAGTACCCCACTCTTATAGGACATATTCCCGAACATACCTACAGTATTCGAGAACATACTCCACAAAGGTGGCACACTAGGACAGTCAGTCAATCACACTCATTTCAAAATTTGCAAGCATCACACGTATTTTTCAGAAAACTAATAATCATTTTTGACCTATTTCATTCATAACGATTTCAGTCACAAATGTCACAAATAATGAACACATCATCATAAATTCCAATAATCATCTTAGCCCATTACAATTACAAAACGTGTTTAGTCATAATTTTTATTACAAACTGAATTCATTTATACAATAAATAACACTTGCGGAATACAATGTTTAATACTAAAATAACAGAAAACATATGCAGATGTCAACTGATCCCAATCTCAAACTCTTATCCGAATGCAGTGGTTATACTCTAATTGGTCTAACTGGGTATCCCGTAAACCTGAAAGATAATGTTGTACTTTTGGTGAGTTTTGCGAACTCAATGAGCAGACCATCCTCGATAGCTCACTCATGTCACATAACACAAATAGTTCACAGATAATTTACGTAATCACATAATACACATCACTTCACTAATCATCATGTTGAATCACATACATTCTATATTCACTTAATTCATATTTCTCATTCAGATCAATTGAAACAATTCACTGCGGTCTTTTAAAACACACATATCAAATATATATGCAATGCTCATGAGACTCACTTTTAATTGTTACGTTGTTGTGACCGAGTGCCTTTAACTGCCCTGTATTTATTGTGGATACCGGGCTTATTAATAACTACCCCGTATCCGTTGGGGATACTGAGCTCATTATACATAGTGCGTATTTAGCTCTTAATCACATTATGAGCTTTAAGCTCTTTTTCGGTGGCTACTTCGGTCACAACTGCCTTTATCTGTTCATGCATTCATTTAGTGGAATGCATCAAATCTCATACTCAATCAGTCACTTATATTCACTTTCACATATCATCGGACCTAAGTCCGACATTCAACAAATATGTTGAGTATCACTTATTTCTTGCTTATTCACATTCAATGAAACACTTCTAATATAGTCACATTTATCAAACTCCTCAGACTATTAATGTTCGACATTGTCTCAATCACATTCACATCAGTAATAATTCAATATAGAAATTTAAAACAGAACAATCAATTAATGTAAGACCATCTAGGTCGACTCACAGTACGCTCTAGATTAGCATTTGCTTCCATGATCCGAAAACGTCTGGACACTAACATTCAATCCTGTATATCAATTTCGTACAATACACATTGTACACATATTACTAATTGCACAATCACATAAAAATTCAATTACACTCATATGTATATGTGTAATGTATAATGCATGCTCAATTTGACTATTCCGGGTATGTTTCCTTTATTCTCATTTCTTGATCATTTAAGCATCATTATTAGTGTATATCAATATTACACTTAGGTTCATAGCTCAAAGAACTAGGTTATTCTAATATCATAATTCAATCATTCATCATTTCTTTTCTAGTATTATATGAACACAAAATTTCCAAGTTCTGATTTATTCTTACTTAATACACCTTACTCATCTTCTTTGAATCTCATTAGCATCCATATGGTCACTTTCATTCTTATAACATTTTTAAATTTCTAGAATTTGTTTCATTGATATCAATCATCCATGAGTTATAACCTCAATTATCACCCTAAACATATCACACATTTAATCACTTAACCCATCATCAAACTAGGTTCATTTCAAGCTTAATTTAAGCCTAAATACATCATAGGAAAGCACACTAGCATTTGTTGTTTTAAACATTCCACAAAAGAAGGAGAATTCACATTTTGTCCATTCTAGACCTTGCCTATGATCTTGACATAAACAATTTCTTCTGCCTACGATCTTGGGATAGGTGCCACGATCGTAGCCTACCTCATTTTTCTGCATTTTTCCAGATTTCTCACTCTTTCATACTATGCTCAACACCTCATATATATAGTCTATCTTTTCTACTTCATTTCCTCTTCATTTTTATCTCCATTCTAACTCAAAAACATCCATTAGACACATCATAAATCATTGTTCATTAATCATACAAAAGCATAACATAAAGGTATACAAATATTCATTAATGTTTCAACTCACATTTAACTTCATTTTATCTCTAAACTATCATCTTATTTCTTCTCTTTTCAAGACACTATACTAGTCTTTTATTTAAATTCCAAACTCATTCTATATCCTCACATAACAACTTATAACTTATGGTTTTCATATAACCAAAACATATCATTCCTTCTTTAAAATTTCTGCACTCTTTCTATACACATAATTAAGTCATAAATTCATCTCTATATTATTTAACTTTTAATTCTCATTAAAACATCATTTTCATAACCAACCTATCTCAAAAACATCTTTAACATAACTTATGATATACTGTTCATCATATATTCCAAAATATGACATAACCATACTTACTTTCTCATCCATAAATCATCATAATTCAACTCCTCTATCTTTATCACTTAATCTTAAGATATCATCACAAATGCTTTTTATTACCCAACCCATTCATAACATTAATATAGTAAAAACAGAACATAAACCCATTTATTTTTACACCCATGTAGGGCATATATTTAACTCCATGATCATGATTATGCTATCTCAACCCAATCACCATATATAATTCATTTCAAAACAACCCATGAAGATCAAACATGTACTTACTTGTTTAAACTTCAAGTTTCTTCAAAAAAATCAAGTGAAACCCTAGCTCCTTCCATGATACACGATCATCAACGTTTAAGGTTGAATAGAGTGGGCCTTTTTGTAACAAGATGTAGAAATAGCAGAGATCTTGAAGTATAAGTGAAAGATGATGGCAACTCAACATTGAGAGTATGGTTGGTGAGAAAATGTCGTGAATGGAGAAGGAGGGAAGAAGATGAAGAACAAAATGAAGAGAGTGTTTAACGATTGAAAGACAAAGAAAAGAAGATGGTCTTTCACTTTGATAGTTTTCGTGGATTAGTAAAAATATCGTGGTGGATGTCATGACACTTGTCATAACACCCTCTACTTAAAGATTAAAGGTTAAATTGGATATTTACTAAATCTACCATATGATTTTTAATGATCAATCTAATTGTCCCTCAATTGCCAATCCCATTGTCCCCCAATTTTCAATGACACTTGTCATTAAATCTTAATGTCTCTTATCAATAATGCCTGCTACCATTTGACTCTTAATTCTACTATCATTTATCAATTGTTTTGCTACTTGACATTTTTTCTGGTCCAAAATTACTCATAAATATCATAAATTCCCTCAAATTTCACCAAAAATTCTAAATCAACAATATAGTTTATCAAATCAATTTCCAAGACAATTTATTCACTATTCACATCATAATAATATTAAAATTATTTATACCCAGAATATGTTAAATGAGTGCACAGTCATTGTAATGTATGCAAATATCAATAATCACATATTATGCTAATATTATGCATGAATATGAAATGCATTTTTCTAATCTCTCATTACTATTTCTCATTTACAAAATCTAGGGTTCTAACCCTTAGTATGGAAACTAGATGTTACAAACCCACTTGACAATTTCATAAAATAATTTACATAAAAGCATGAGCACTTTTTACCATACAGAACATATATGATAAAATTTGTTCCAATATTACAATAAACTAAGAAATTAATCAAGGTTCTTTGTCTTTTGTCAATCCACCCATTTGCCATAATAGTGTATCATGTTGATTCCCAACTAGACTTATATGCATCCATAATCAACTGATATTTCTTTTTTAAATATTAAAGCAAAAGCTTATGAATATGATAATAAGAAGGAACCTTAAATCCTGGACCTATCGTTATTGTAACATTTATTGCTTTTTGAAAATAGGATGAATTTAAAGCTTTTAAAGGAATACATAAATGATAAAGCCATTTAACCATACTCGTTTATATCGCAAAATAGCATCCTTATTAACCAAAACACTTTTTAAACTAGGTTAATAACTAGGAGTAGTTCTTGGAGGAAAAATAAGAATATATGTGAATAATAACTTTCTTTTTTCCTTTATCTAATATTTGTTTTTCCTCATCATCTCCAAAAGATATATTATGAGTCTCTTTATTTTTTTTCTTTTTTTCTTATTGCTACAAATAATTTTCAATTCTCTCACGTACATCATATGGTAATTTTTTACAAAAAGCAATGTTACCTTTAGTACTAGCAAAATGTTCTTTCATTCTATAAATTCCTCCTCTTCTAAATATTCTATCACAAAATATACAATTATATTAGATATTTATATAAGATGTTTGAGAAGAAGAAAAATAATTCCATGTCAGATTAGTCTTACCACGACTAAAAGATGTTAAGCTCATCAAATCTTTTTCTGATGATTCTATATTTTCTACTCTAGTTTTAACCTAAAATATTAAAAAAATAAATTTGCAAGTTTTATATGCAACCATAAGATCTAGACATTCTAAGAAAGCAACAAATTTTGAAAAGTACTTGTACTACTAAAGACATTATATTTGATAGGAAAGTTCAAAACAACACAAACATACAAGTAAATGAATGAAAATCTTTTACTTATTATATACCTTATTTTTTAAAAAGCGTTTAAAAAAATAAATGCCTTAGTTTCATCAATTAAGACACTTGATAATATAGCTATTTTAGAAAATCAATGTACTATCTAAAAACATTTTAATACATGATTACTTAAATAATTTTGTTGTATGATGACTTTAAAGAAATAAAAAAAGTATTTCTAATTGTAATTTATAAAAATTTTAACCTATTAGTCTATTATCATCGATCATATGCTTCATAAGTCATAACCACTAAATAGTAAATAAAAATCTGAGCTTAGTTTAACTTTAACTTTACAATTTACATATTTCTACTTTTAATTTTGCAATTATCAAATTGTTATGAGACAAAACAAGGATAAGGTACACAAATTCAAATACGTCATATGTCTACGAAATAACTTAATATGTCTAAAAAAAATAACTTCTTATAAATTTCATAAAAAATTAATAATTTACTAATTATTATAGGGTAACATGGTTTCGTTCATTGTTAGAAATTTCATATTTACATTTAACCATTTCATCTGTAAGCCCCATTTGACTGCCTTCAACTTCAAATGGTCCCTATAAACTTTATAGAAGGTCAGGAAATAAAGTAAGATCAAAACTTGTGTCTTTTTCAAGTTCTAACCCGAACTGGAGTTTTGTAGAAGCTAAAAACCTAAAACTTTTATATAGATTAATTATAGTTTTGTGGAAGCTAACACTAATGGAATATATACTCTTATAGGATGAATAAGGACAATAGACTGAAGCTGAAAAGAATCGAAGATCATCAATTTGTAAACCTTATAATCCATAATTATTCTCCAACAAACATTTTTCAATCGTAACCTAGACCTAACAAAATCAATGTGAAATTGAAAAGATTCAAAGATAATCAATGTCTCAACACCACAATTCCAATTCTTCTATAGTAAACCCATTTTAATCACAACCGGGGCCCAACAAAATCAATGTCTTTAAAACATATTCATAAATCATGAATCATAAGCTAGTAAAATAAAAAACTAAGGACTCAAAGAAGAAAGGTGAAAATGATATGAAAGAAGATTAAAGTATGAAAACATAAATACCCTAATTGGTACGTCGATGGAAGTCTAAAAAGTGAAAGTAAAAAACCACTAATATTGTATCTTCTTCATTTGTTATTGAAGAGGTTGAACAAAAGTTACAAAACTAAAGAGTTATATAAGAGGTTGGTTTAGATTAGAGATGGAGACTGAAAATGCTTTTGAGATAGAATAAAACGTTACAAGAGATCGAAGTTTAGTCAGATGTGGAATTTGAAAAATCAAAAATCAAAAATCAAAGGAGAGTGAAAAAGATAAGATTGGGTTACAGTTCTTTTTCTACTCATAATTCAGGAACAACTGACTAGATAATTACTAAACCGATCAATTTTTAGTTATAATGATTATTAAATATAAATTGAACAAGAAAATTAGTTGGTTTATACTTTATTGGGTTAAATCGATCAGTCTGGTCCAGTTTTAAATCCTTTATTAAAACAATGTCTAGTTGAACATGTATCTATATGGGATTTTGTTTTTTAGAAAATATGCATAGAGAATCACTACCTATATAAAATTTGTTGAGTATCAATGAATAACCAAAATTGCATGTTGTGGTAGATGTTTTTCTTTGTTTAGTCAATCAAAATTTCATGTCACATAGATGGGGTTTTTGTTTTGAAGAACAAAATATGGAGAACCATAATTATGGACCTAATGAAATCTCATATTGATGTATGAGAATTATTGGTGAGTGATTATTGTTGAGTTATTATTGGAGAGTTGCTTTTAATGGTGACTGGCATACTACGAGCTAGTTATTGCGACAATGGCAATTTTCTATTAGAAGATTGATTGTTAATTTCTCTAGTCACTGCAATTGTTGGCATTGATTAGCATGGTGTCGAAGAGGAGATGGTTGAGGGATGTTTTTTATGTTAAAAACATAAATCATTTTCTAAGGTTAAAGAAGACTCTTATTTGGTCACTAGGTTAAATAAACTAAATGGAGAATAAGTATTTGGCTATGAGATTAAATTAATCTATAAATTAATCTAAGTCTAAAATAAATGTTGTTTAGCTATATGATTAACCTAATTTAAACCTAGAATAAGTTATATTTAGCAACTAAGTTAAAATTAAATTGGAATTAAAATAAATGATGTTTTGTTTAGAAGCTATCTTATTCTAATATTAGAATAAAAATTATTTGGTTGTTCTGTTAAAGTATTATAAAGCTAGTTTCAGTTTGTTTATATCTTGGATTAGAAATAATTCAGTTTAAATAATTTCAAAATTAAAATTATTTTTAATTATAATAACCAAATTAGAATGTAATAATCTTAAATTAAAAAAGAATCAATTCAAAAATTGTATTAATTATTTTATAATTAGTTTAATATTAATAATTAAAGATGATTTCTAATTGAAATTAGAAAAAAATTGATAAGTTCAATAATGTAGTTAAATATAAATAAGTAAATGGCTAGAATTTAACATATTAATATCTACGAGCATGAGTTCATTATAGTGTTAGTCGAACAATTTATTTATTTAATAAACGATTTATGGGTTTTATGAGCTATTAACAAAACTTTCATTCTTGAAAATTTGTTTTTAGGAACATGCCCCTTATAACAAAGACACCCAGACTTTCCTGCACTGTTGCATAGTTGAGACATATCATCTTCAAGTTAGGGTAGTTACTCTAAATATAAATGTTGCTAAGAGAAGATCTAACTTGTTATGTTATTTTTATCAATAATATAATTTAATAAATATATCTTGAGGGTTGTTTGACTTTTAAAAATGTTGAAGTAAAGTATACATTCTCACTCTCAACAGTACTGCAGGAACCAAAAGATAAACTAGTGATCATGTTTGGAATTGAGATTCACTTAATCTAAATTTGGACAGCTGGTTAGTGATGTTATTTCTACTAGAAAACATAAGAATGAAATTAATTAGTATATTAGACTTTATATGCTTTGGTATTGAGATAATTAGAGTTATCTGCTTATTGTACTTTGAAAGCTCTATCATGTGCATTAGATAATTCTATTTAATGTTAAGTTTATTAGATTCAGGTCATGCATTGTCTAAACTACGTTTGTCTAAAGATTATTTAAGAAACACACACACACACAGACACACACACACACGTAGACACACACACACACAGACACACACACACACACACACACTCACACACACACACTCACACATATATATACAATAATTTGTTTAGCTAAGTATGCTTGTATTTAAAATAATATTATGTATGTTGTATTACAATGTGTGTTAACTAATTGTTCATTTATTTTATGTTCATTTATATAAAAATAAACTTGTTCATTTTCTCAGCCTATTTTTTGTGTTACATATGTTATATATACAAATTAAACTTAAGTATTGTAATCAATATGTAATTGTTATATGAATGATGATCGAGAACTTTGTAATCTTTTGATTTCATAATCATTTGAAAACTAATTATTCATTTTATTAAAAAAGTATGCATGTTTGCATGATATGTCAATAACATGTATGTACACTATTTTTCTTAATGTATCAAATATGACTATTATGTAAAAGAATATTGTTCTTGAGCTAAAAAAAGGTTAAAAATAGAACAATAATAATTATTAAATTTAGAGCATCGAAATCTAATATATATTGAAAAAGTAAGGGGCTCTATAATTATTAAACATAACATAAACATTCCAAAGGGAGGCAATAAGACCCAATATAAAAGAGGTTATGATGTATATGAGGTATAGAAAAAGAAGACTTCACTGGTTTGCATTATGTTATTGAGTAATATGGACATTATCATTATGCATGGGTTTCGAAAGCATGAAATTAATAGGGACATGTGGTCTGTTTTCATTGCTCGATATGGAGACACCTTAGTTACCAAATTAAGTTCACTAACAATTAAGTTTGACACGTATAAGAAGCGACCTAGCCATACAATATAAAAGCATTTAAGACACATATCAAGCATAATAAGAAAGGTGAAAGATGCAAGAGATATTTATTTGATGAATAAAAGGTACAAGTAGTTATTCATTCTCAACTTTAGAGTAAGGGCATATAAAAATGCACCTAATTTATAATGAGAGCATCAAGATGATGGATGATTCTATAAAGCATCTTGTATTATAAGAAGAAAATCTTGAAGTATCTATAATGTCCTTTAAGATATGTGCAGTGTTTTCTTGCTCACTTGGAGCTATGAATAGAAAGTATAAGTATCATAATGTGCCCAAATAAAAAATATAAGAAAATAGCCATAATAGTTAAGGCTCCAATAAGGCCAAATGGAATCAGCATGAGAAAGGAAAATGTCCTTTCAAAAAGAAAAATATAATATGAGTGAATTGCAATAATGGTGGTAATAAAGGTCATTTCACTTGTGATTATAATGATCCTAAAATGGTATAACCTTTTAGTATAAATTTGTGTTTTATTTATGTCTTTTATTCTATCTATTTAATTAAATCCAATCTTTTCTGTATTATGGATTCAAGAGCAAGAGCAATAAACCCTGTAGTGAAAGATAGAGATGCCTAAAATTTGCTAAAATCTTTAATGGAACATAGTAGATTTATGTATGCAACAACTCAAGAGTTATTATACAAGAGATTAATACATGTAAATTAGACATATATGGTGATCGACCTTTAACCTTAAATAAAGTGTTATATACTTTAAATATTTAACAAAATTGATCAAAATCAAATAAATTGATTAGTTAAAGGATACATTTTATGTCAACTTATTTGTGAATACTATCTAGTTGGTAAAATGATAAGAAAGTCATTTAGAAAATGAATATGAGCTTTTTATCCATTACAATTAATTCCTTAGAACATATGTGATTTAGGCCCTGTTTGGCAATCAGCTGATTGCATTTAGCTGTTAGCTGATAGCTGATTATATCAGTTGATTTGACCAATGGATTGCATTAGCTGTTTATTAGAGATGTTTGGTAAAATTAGATGTTTAGTATTAGTTGTTTATGTGTAAAATAACTTATGAGGACACGACTTTAAAAAAATATAAGGATATGAATATTATATATTTTAGTATTTCGATGAATATTTTTATAAGAATTTAGATTTTAGATATTTAATTCTACAAAAATTAAGTTTATAACTCTAGTAAAAATATATAACATATAATAATAATAATAATAATAATAATAATAATAATAATAATAATAATAATAATAATCATCATCATCATCATCATCATCATCATCATCATCATCATCATCATCATCATCATCATGAATCCAAACATAAAATATAAGAATCTAAATGAAGTTTAGCAACACAGTTCAAATAGAGCAAAAGAAATAAACATAATCATTTAAAGCAAAGGTTTATAACAATTTAAAAATGACGTCTATATAACATCCCGTTTCCATATAACGGGTTGAACCATAGAAACGGATACACGTGAGATCAATCGGGAAATGAGAAAAACACATTTCATGCTCATGCATTTGTGAACAGTAATTTTTGCACATGAAAAATGTCTGTACATGCATTCATGACATTTTCCGTTTTTTTTTGTGAATGATTTATGAAAAAATATGAATTGTGTATAAAAATTTTATTGGAGAGGGTTATAGTAGTTTTCTGATTTTTAGAGAATTTTAGAAATTTTTCGGAAATTTTTCGAGGTCAATTCCGGACTAAGAAAACTGTCAAGTGACAGAATAGGGGTTATCGGTAGTGGAAATGATTGTCCAATGGCACTAGAAACTTAGACATATGAATTTAAGAATTTTTGAATTGAGCCATTGGAATTTTGGAGAAAAATTAGAATTGAATTTGGAAGGAAAATAAGTGAGGGAATGAGAGGTTGACATGTAGCAAGTGACATGTGTCACTTGCCTACATGCCCACTTGTTTATTCATTAAAAAGTGTTTTATTTGCCTTCTTGGTCTTCATTC
>JANQBM010000002.1:8698088-8710666 GCA_025594535.1 Erythroxylum domingense | reverse complement strand
TGTTTTTCTTGTCCTGAGTTATTTAGATATTCGATGCTGTCAAAAATATGGACCAACAAATTTGCCCACCGTAAAAGTGAGAGAGCTACATATTTTATCATTGTGTCCAACTTAAGATAAATATTCATAAAGTTGCTAGCATGTAATATTCATTATTATCACCATTCGAATGGTACATTTTGACTTTTCAAGACTGACTTGTATGAACAATTAAAAGAGCTGCTCAATTTGTACAATTTCTTTCACGTTATTTATGATTTTGGCTGTCACCTATTCGAGTAGTTGGACTTAAAATCAAGTATCAGAATCGTCTGCATAAGCTGAATGCTTGTGCACTAGGTATTCAAATAGGGGCTGTTCCACATTTGAAGCGGAATGAGTTTTGTACCATTGTATTTGGATCTTTCCGTTGTTTGTGACAATTTTAACCTCCTCTCTGTGCGCCATGAGCTAAATTGCAATTACCATGAGCACCTTGTAGTTTTTAGGAGCCATCTCAGCGTTCCCGAGAAGAATCATTGAATCTGTCTCCAGCTGTTCATGTCGGTTCGTTGTGAATAAATTATTTGCAATAATGAACTGAATTCCCTTTTTAACATGTTGCGAAACATTTTCCCATATAACCAAAACAGAGGAGCACGGACAGATAGTCTTTTGTTTTTTGTTTTTCCTTAGTGAGAGACTTCTTTTTTTACTGGACATGTTATGAGATATATCGTAAACTTTCAGTAAAAAAAAAATTTTATTAACCTTAGATATATGTGAAAATAGAAGTTTATTGATATTAGATTTACATGAAAATAAAGTTTCAATGTAGTTAAACTTCTTAGGCATATCTCTAATGTATAAAAAATATTGTTAAGGGTCCCTAAGTGCGTGGTGATTGTCATAATTATACTTGTATCATCATTTTCATAGTAATAGAAGAAATCTATCTTCTTCTTTTCCTGTGAATGAAGGTCACTTATTGGCCGAATCACATAATTCTTGTGTTGTCCGCTTCCTTATTTTCTACCTATATTACATCTGTTTACATAATAAAATGTATCAAAGTATGGGTTTTGTTGTCAAGATGTCTCTGTATAAGTTTAATATTGAGAAATTCAATAAATCGAATACTCTATAGAAGGTAAAGAAGAGAGCGATTCCTGTTTAGCAGAGATGCACAATAGCGTTAGAAGGAGAAGAAAAAGTACTAGAGAATTTAAAAGCGTCACAAAAGGAAGACACTGTCAAAGGTGCTTAGCTCAATAAGTTTGGGAGACGAGATCCTAGAAGACATAGTTGATGAAACAATCATTGCTTCATTATGGAAACTATTTGAAAGTAAGCGTCATAAGAGATCACTTTTGAGTGGTTTATATCAAAAGTAGCATCTAAGGATATCATAATATATATAAAAAACTAGAAACAAAAGTAAGTCATGATCTAAATCGAAGGCTAACTTTGTTTTATTCTTTAGCTATAAAGAGAAAGGAAACTTTACAAGGGACTGTCCACAGTAAAAAAAGGAAAATAAGAAAAGAAAACAGATGGAACAACAAGTATTATTGTGGTCTAGGAGATTTTTTATGAGGATGATGGAAAAGGTCGTTATGTTTTGACAGTTAGTAATTATAATTATGCAAATTAGTCAGTGATACACATTGGAACATTTTATCATATAACCTTTAATAATGACTATTTTTGTCCATTTGAAGAATAAAATAGTATTGTTCGATTGGATGATAATCAAGAGCATTTTATAAAAGATAGTGATTTAGTATAGATCTAAATGCATAATGAGATTGTTAGAATATTGAATTCCTAGTATATTCTAGAACTTGGAACGAATATGATTTTCATGAGTATTCT
This sequence comes from Erythroxylum domingense, assembly GCA_025594535.1. Lineage (NCBI taxonomy): Eukaryota > Viridiplantae > Streptophyta > Magnoliopsida > Malpighiales > Erythroxylaceae > Erythroxylum > Erythroxylum domingense. The sequence continues at coordinate 8,708,812 of JANQBM010000002.1, read as the reverse complement.
TGACGATCAAGGGTATAATTTTTTTAGTGATGATGGACAACTTAAGATAGTATAGCATGCACCGATTATGATAGAAGAAAAATTACAATCATCTATATTGTTATGGAAAATAATAATGGGATCGATGGGTGGATCATAATGGTCATGGTAGAATGATAATATGGTGAACTTATAACATCATATATTGGGTAATATAACTAAGTAAGGATTTGAGATATTGAATAAAAAAGGATTGTTAGAAAAAGTTGGGATTAAAAGATAAAGTTTTGTGAGTTTTATGTTCTTGTCAAGAAACATAGGCTCAAGTTCGAATTTGATAAGCATCCTTTCACTAGTACACTATATTATATTCATTTAGATTTATAAGGTCTAGCTCTGATTCAATTCTATGAAGGATTTAATTATTTTGTCATGTGCATTGATATTTACTTAAAAGAAATATGGTTGTATTTTTTGAAATGGAAAGGATGAAGTGTTAAAAAAAGTTCTAAAAGTGGAAGATAATGGTTGAAAAATGTATAGAAGAAAATTGAAAACATTTAGAACAATTAATGGCTTTGAATTATGCAATAAGTCATTTGATGAGTTATGCAAGAAGGAAGTCATAATAAGGCATTGCATTGTACTTTTACACCACAATAAAATAGAGTTGCAGGCCCGATGAATCAAACACTCATATAGTGTGTGAGATGCATGTTTAACTTATCAAGCAATTTTGGAGTAAGAAAGTTAACATTTTTGTTTATTTAGTAAATGGATTTATCATTTTTGCTTATTTAGTAAGTGGATCTCCTTCGATTGCAATATATTTTAAGACTTAGTAAGAGGTTTGATCTGGTACTCCCTCTAATTATTATTGGCTGATAATATTTGGTTACCCTGCTTATGCTTATATTAATGATGGTAATTGGATCAATGATAATGAAGTGCATATTTATAATGTATGATATTAGAGTTAAAGCGTATTGGTGTTGTTGTTATCCATACCTAAATTAAATCCTAAATTCTTGCAACAAAAACAAATGTAGTATAGTAAAGTAGGGATCATTCTCACAACGAAATCTTGTTTGTCAATCATTAGATAAGAAATAATTTTAAAATGGGTGTTGTGATGATACAAAGTCTTATGATAAGGAAAATAAAATAAAATATAAAAATAATAAAAAGAGAATTATCAATGAAACAAACCTTAATTTATGGCTACTTCCACCAATAAAACTATGAATGACAATAGATATAAATAAAATTATTTCATTAATTACATATTTGATGTGGTATTAAATATATGTCATTCATTAGGATTAGTTAATCATAAATACATAATTCAATTAACCCTCATTATTTATCAACGTTGGAAATAATCCAAAGTTTGATTAGACAATATCTTTAAGAAAAGAAAGACCACTAAATCAAGATAACACAATAATCATGGTTGTTTTTAATATAGTTGAATGCTCTTCCTAGAAGTCATAATTTTTAACACAGTAAATTGAAAACTCCTAATTGCTACAAGATAAAAGGAATTGAAATTTTACATATTCAATACTTAATCTAGTAATTGATTATTTAAATTAATAAACTGATCACACGTATAAAAAATCAATCAAAATAATCATAAAAATAAAAGCATAGAAAAATAATTCAATATATTAATGGATAAAATACTTTACACTAAAATCTAATTAACTCCTAATATATAAATTTATAAGGGCTTCGACTCCCTTAAATTAAGATAAAGAAAGTTAGCCAATAATGGTTATAGCTACTACTAATATCTAATAAAGAGAAACTACACTAACGTTTATTGTAGAGAAGAAAAGAGAGTTCTGTGAGAAGCTAGAAAATAGAGATGGAAAACTTGGATGCCTTTCCTCCTTCACTTAGGTCCTATTTTTAGCCACTCTATCCCCATGTTTTCTTGATGTTGGAATCTTCTTATTGTGATTATTTGGCTCTAAAAGATTATATCTTCATTGATTGTCATCTAGGTTGGTCAAGATAAGGTTTAAACAAAGTCGAAATGTTTTAATTGCAAATTCAAAATTTAGAAGCTAGGATTTCAACAGAACGTACCCATGCCTAATCATCTGAAATGCTATTGTTAGTTCCATCATTCTAAATTCATCTTATTTTTTGGTGTTTTCATTTGTTTAATCTTTAGATTTACCAAGAATTTTTTAAAGATAAAATATAAGTAAATCTTTAAGAAAGAATCAATAATCACAAATAACACAAGGGAATTAAGGTTTAAAATGATTATCTTTAGTGGTCTTATCAAATTCTTCCATACTTATCCTTTGCTCGTCCTTAAGTAAGTCTTGGTTAAGACAAAATAGGATAGCCAACATAGATTTATTAATTCACTTCTCATGAAATCAAAGAGTATGTATGTTTTTAAATTCAAGCCATTTAAGATTGAAGCAACACACATCATAGTTAAACCTCACAAGAAAATATACATAAATATTAGCTAAGACAATCTTATTCTAAACCATGTATGAAGTTTTGGTGATCTTTCTTATGGTTATCACTCATTTCACTCATGTGTTTAATGGTTTCATTTTTTTCTCAAAATCTTTTAATGAAAATATTGTATCATATACTTGCTTTACACCACATATCCACCATCTAGATTATACACATATATAAGTCAAAAGGACTTATTTCATGTTATGATAGGGATACAGTTAAAGGTGAGAATCAAAAGGTCAAAAAGGATAAAACCATAAATATTAGTAAGGCATGTAAACATATGTAAGGAACAAAATTATATAAATTGGGACCATGATATTCAACTCATATAGGAATCGCTATAAGAAAAATTAGTTTTAGCGAGCAAACATCAATTCTGTTGGTAAATTTAGCGATGAAATTTTATAATTCCCTCAGAAAATTTAACGGTAGAGCACACTAATTCTATCGGTACATTTAGTGATAGAATTTTCTAATCCGTCAAAAAATTTAGCGACCATAAGTTATTTGTCTATCGGTAAAATTTAGTAATGGAACATACTAATTCTATAGATACATTTAGTGACAGAATTTTGGAAAATCCATCAGAAAATTTGGAGACCATAAGTTGTTTGTCAGTCTGTAAATTTACCTATAAATTTTTTTTATTCCGTCGGTAAATATACCTACGGATTAGCAACGAACATTGTTTGTCTGTAGGCAAAAGTTACCGACGGAATGACAATTTTCTTCAGTAAAAATACCTACGAACATAATTGTAATTTCGTCGGGAAATTTGCCTATGATAATTTCGACCACCATTTATCATTTTCTTCCCGAGTTTTCTCTTAAGAATCTTTTGATTTTTTCTATATTTAATTTCTCTAAAGAATAAATTAATTTATAACATAAAGTAAAAATGATCCTGATTGATAATAAAAAATTATAATGTAAAACAATAAATACCTTGAAAATAACTTTAAATTAAGAATTCATATAAAATTACTTAAGAGTAACAAAACATTTACATTCACTTATCCATCTAAGCTATGCAGTCGATGAAGATGGATGTTCTGACTGTTGTGATGAGGTGCTGCCCTTCCCTTTCAACTCATCCATCTCATGAAGGAGCTGGGCTATATACTCCATTAGCCTCTCCACTATGCTATCAAGTTGAACGAATCTCTAATTGAATGCAGACCGCCTACTAGATGTAGCTATACTGGATGTGAAGGATTGCGAATAACATGTGTTTGTGAATAAACCTAAGTCGAAGATCCTTCCAAGATAGTCCCTATGAACCACCACATCAAGATATATTTGACTTCATCAACAGTTTCAAAGTGCTAAGACTGTCACTAAATGCTTTCTTGTTTTTGGTCCTATCACTATAATTGTTTATGTTAAAAAGTGATCATTTTTAAGAATTAATATTAAAGTATAAATTTTAACTACATTAAATTCTCTACATCGGGTATTGACGAAGGTCATATCATCATATTTCTTAGTGTGAGTGTGCAAAAAGAGCTGACGTAGTGTAGGCTTTCTGCCCGTAGACTTTTCCTACATCAAAATAAAGTGTTATAAGTGAACTACAATTTTCAAAAACTTTGTCAACATTTTCTCTATTTTTATGATATTTACCCCCTGCTGAACAAAAAAATTTACTCAACAACACAGTCGTTAATGGCACCAAACATTTATAAGATTATCATTCTCCATAATATCATATATTTTATTCTAAATTTCATACATCAAATCAAATTTCAATCAAATTTCATACATCAAAGTACAAAAATCAGAATATAAGTGTAAAGTTTAGATACTTACAAGTTACTTTGTATGCTCCTGATGGGTCATAGATCCTCCAGTGTGTACGGGTAGACTCTCTGTAATATCCTAGTTCAATTATTGTACTATGTACTGTGTTGCATATGCATTTTATAGAGTATACTATATTTATAGTATACTAGAGCAATTTAAGTATTTAAATGTATTATTGAGGTTATAATGGAGATCATTGATAGACTAGAGATGGTTTTAGAGTCAATAAAAAATTTCTTCAAAATTTTTCGAAAACTTGAAAAGCTACAAAATGAGTCCAAACGAGCTTTAAAATCCCCAAAATACACTTTGGAGATTTAGGTGACACTTTTGAATAAAATCCAGATGATTTTGGTGACATTTAGTGATTTTCGGATTCATTCCGAAAATTCTTCTGGGCAATTGAAAAAGTTACCGAACAATTTTGAAATATGATGAAAAGCTCCATAATTAGGATTGGAGTCCATAGGAATTGAAATAGGTCAAAATGGAGGTTGTTTGAATAGAATTAGGGTAATCCAAAATTATTAGACTAAAATGCCCTTTTTGGAAAATAATGGATATCGAGGATTTTAAACCCATTTGAAAATTTTAAAAGTATCCAATCAATAAGAATTGACCCTAATTAGAGTATTTCAAGCTCAATTTGATGATAAGATACTTGTGAAATATTTTCGAGATTTAACTCGGTCAGTTGGTGAATTAAATGCATTAATAGACAATTTGGTATTTTTGTACTCATTAAGGGCAATTTGGTCTTTTTACATGATATTAGTGGATTGATGGGTCATTAGGGATGACCAATGAGGTAATGAAATGTGTGTGATGAGTTATTAGTGATGATAAATAGGAAGGTGACATGTGTAATCCATTAAATGAGTATAAAAAACAAAACTTAAGACATTTTGCTTCATTTTGTAAGAGTGTCGTAAGAGTGGCATTAAGAGCCCAAAAACTAAAAGAAAATAAGAGATAAGAAAGAATGGGTTTCGGCCATTGATGAGAGAAAGGAAGGAAGAAAGGGAAAAAAAAAAGAAAGGAGAAAGGAGAAAAGAGAGCTATGGCTAAGCCATAGAGAAATGATCCAAGGAATTTTTCATGCTCTTCCACCTTTAATAAAGCTTCTAATAAGATTTCATAGCTATCCAAGTGAATACAAAGAAGAAAATGGGTAGGTAAGCTTAATAATTTTGTTGAAAATTTGGATTTGTTGGGTTATAGGTTAGATTTGGTTTCGATGGTGTAAATTACACCCTTTTGATGCGATATCAAGGTTTTATTGCATTGGAAGCAATTAGGAGAAGAAAACCATATGAATCTAGTGTATGGAACCTTATTCAAACTTAGTCAAATTTATTGCCTAAATTGTTTTATTTTGTTATTTAATGATTTAAGATTAATGAGTGACATTAAAAAGTTAGTTTATTTATGAAAGAATGGAAGAAAAACCATACAAATAAACGGATGAGTTTTTGGCCATGGTTATGGTTTTTAATGTATTATGATCCAAACTCCTATTTTGATGTTTTATGATGTTTATAGCATGATTTTGTTGCTAATGAAGTAAAGAAATGAAAAAGAATTGAATTGGAATTAGTTTTTATTGAAATTTGGTTTAGGGTACATGATTTTGTAAAAAGTTGTTAATGAAATTTTATGGCTTAAATGTTTGTATTAAAATGTCATGGAAGTGAATTTGGATTGGTTTTAAGTGTTAGAAATCAAATGGAATTGAATTGAAGAGTTTAGTGTATAATATGTTAAGTTTAACCTTAAAGGCATTTTTAGTATAAAAGTATGATTATGATGTAACGACCATGTGAATCTGATTAATGATGGTCATTAAGTGTATTTGTGGTATTGAAATGATTAGAAGAAGTGTTATGTTATTAGTTGGAGAAAAAAATTAGTATATGGAGTGTATGTGGAAAGCAATGATGTCAACTTAGTTTATGGTGTATTTGATTAGAAAATGTGTTAAGGAGTTGAATGTATTCATATTAGGTTTTTGGATCAAAAAACAAAACCAATGGTATTTCAACATGGAGAAAAGGAAACTATCAACTTGTGAGTGTAATTTAATTGTTTTATATGACTAAATTCTTTGCAAAAGAATTAATGACATATGAGTGTTCTTTAAATTGATCTTTTGCAAATGGTTTCTATTTATAGAGACTAGCAAGTTGTGAGTGTACTTTAAATTGAGTTTATGTAAATGGTTTTCATTTGAACATGAAATGAATATTTATGCTGCGTTTTATGCAATTGATATTTTACAAGTGAATATTGCTAGCATAAGTGTATGCTTTGGCAATATATGAGTTTTAATTTGAAAGTTAAATTTTATATAATTGGGAGTTACTCTGAAATAATTCACTTATAAATCCTCCCACACTTGATTTAGAAAATAAAATGAGTCATAAATGTAAAAGTTATTTTTGCCTGTGGTACATCACTAGGCTTTATACATGTTATTATATCAATATATTTATGGTGGTTAACATGTTACGGGTAAATGATGCAGAACTAGTTTTGTAAATAGTAGTTAACTAGTCACAAGTAAGCGATGTAGAACCAGCTCTGTGACTTGTTACAGGTAAGCGATACAGAACTAACTCCGTAACTACCGGTCTATAACGGTTAACCTGTTATAGGTAAGCGACGCAGAGCCAGCTCTATAAATAGTGGTTAACCAGTCATGGGTAAGCCATGTAGAACCTGCTCTATGAGTTGTTACGGGTAAGCGATGTAGATCCTTAACAAAATAAATCAGATACGATTTAATAGTTCGCAAAGGTCCTTTTGCAGGATCACATATGAACTTGTTCTCTATTAGATTTTCTAAGGCCTACACATTTTTTATGATATTAAATAGTATAATGTCATTTAAACAATTTGATCTGATAATTCAACCTTTTTCAGTTATTACAAGTGAAAACTTACATATTTCTCGAACAATCGAGGAAAGTATCTTTCAACTTCTTTATTAATATCATCTCGTATTTTTTTGGGCATTAGCTCACGTAACCATTCTTCGTATAATCTAAAAGCATTATTATGTATTTTAGTTGTGAACAACACTAACTTTGAAAACCCAAATAATAAATTTCAAATTCAACTTAAACTTACTACATGAAAGGTTGAACCTCTTGACAATTCAATAAAATGTAACCATAGGCAGCCTCTATTTCTTCTTCTATTCAAATTATTCTTGTTGACCATCCATATGTTCATCTAGGATATATGAAAATGGATAAGTTACTATCAATATCACCCGTTTCTCCCCTATCATCATTATTAGGAACTTTTCTTTCTCTTGTGTGCACGTGAGACTCAAAATAATGTGAATAAAATGCACTTGCATCCTCAACTAAATGAGCATTATATATTGAATCTTAAACTCTAGCCTTATTTTTGACATTTTTCTTTAAGTGATGCAAATACCTACATTACTAATAGGGTTATTACAATTTAGTGATTAAAACATGTATAAATTTTATTTAAATATTAACTATAATTACCTCTCAAACGGATAAATCCATCGATATTGAACTAGACCAACAAGTTTATTCTCATGTACTAAATGTACGAATAGATGCTCCATATAGTCAAAGAAGCTTGGAGGGAAAATCCCTTCTAATTTGAACAAGATAACTAGGATTTTCCTTTCTAATTTGCCCATTTCAGCCAACTTTATTTAAGATGATGTTAAGCTTTTGAAAAAAAAACTTAATTCTGTTATAACTTCCCAAACTTTATTCGATAGCAACTCCCAAAATGCAATTAGAATTAACCTTTGCATAAATACATGACAATTATGACTTTTCATCCAAAATAATTTGTACTTCCTCATGTCCACACATCTTGCCAAGTTTGAAACATAACCATTGGGAAACTTTAAATTTTTCAACCATTCACACATAATTTCCTTTTGTTTTTTTGTCCAAAATGTAACATGCTTTTGGATAATTACCTGGCAAAGATCTTTGTCCAACTCATTCCTTCTATAAAAAAGCTTCAAATCAGCTCATGATTTTGCATTATATTTTGTTCATTATGGTGTTGAAAAATTGTCAAAATATTGTTTTCAATATACATCACATCTAGATTATGACATATCAAATTAGTTTTTTAATATGGAAAATCCAAAAAGATACTTCGTTTTCTCTAACAAAACAAAAGTTTTTACTAATGCTTCTATTAACTTTTTTAGATTCAACTTCTATAATTTTCTTCAACCTCAATTCATCAATCTCCTATAATATCTCTTTACCAGCTTTGTGAGGGGGAGGAGGTGTTTGTACCATCCTATTCTTAATGAAAAATTTTTTATTGCGACTAAATGGATGATCTTTAGGAAGAAATTTCCTTTGGTTGTTAAACCAAGATGTTTTGCCCTTGTTAGGAAGATAAAACGCATCATAATTATTACCACAATAAGGAAAAATCAATTTCCCTACTGTGCTCTAGCTAGACAACATAGCATATGCAGGAAAATCACTAATAGTCCACATCAAAGTTGCTCTCGACAAAAAATTTTGTTTAAAAGACATATCATATGTCTCCACACCAGATTCCTAAAGATGATGCAATTCAGATACCAATAGTTGTAAGAATACATCAATTTTATGCTTTAGACTTGTAGGCCCTGGCACAATCACCGTCAAGAACATTTATTCCTCCTTCATACACATGTATGGAGGAAAATTATATTGAGTAATTATGATTGGCCATGATGAATATTTTTGGCCGGATTGACTAAAAGATTGGAATCCATCTGTCAACAATCCTAACTTAACATTTCAACTTTTAACTGCAAACTCATAATGGGTGTTACTGAAATATTTCCATGCTAGTGCATCCGATGGATGATTCATTATTCCATCTTGTTCATGTTGCCATCTCATGTGAGATGCAGTAACATCAAAGGCATGTAGTCTTTGAAGTCTTGAAGTTAGCGGGAAATAATAGATTCGCTTCTAAGTTTTTAATTTTTATTTCATAGTACACTTTCTGGGTTTGAACCTAGATTGACCACAAAATTTATACTCCTGTAATTCCACATCATCTCCCTATAACAACATACATCCCATTTTACAACAAGCAATTTTTTCAACTGGTGAACCAAGACCCCTATTAAGTTTCTTCATATTATAAAAATTATCAACTATTGTATTATCAGGAGGCAATGATTCATTATACCGAGCAAGAGTTTTATTAAAACTTCAATAAGAAATATACCATTTAGAATTTATGTTCAATATTTGAGCAATTGAAGATAATTGAGTCATGGTCTCACAATTTAGCCATAATTCTTGGTTAGCTGATTTTAGTAAGTCAAAAAACGTTTTTGCATGTGGGTTTAGTTCTTCTTTAAGATTTTCTATATTTGCCTGAAAGGTATAGCTGGCTACATCATAAACTAATTGGATGCAAGGACTTTCAATTACACCCTCATTATTTGTTATAAATCTAGCCCCCCTTCAAACCCATCCACAGTTATTTACAAGTTTACTTCATTACGCCTTGAGGTGCTGCAAATTAATGACTCCTCATGTTGTGTCCATGCAAAATAATTTGAAACAAACCCATTTCTTAACAAATGGCGATTCACTTCATCAATAGGAAGAAAATGAATATGTTTGCTCTTTTTACAAGGACATATGATCTTTAGACCATCCATATATGTAGGTTAATAACATACATAGTCAATAAAAGCTTAAACTCCATCAACAAACTCAAGACTAATGAAACCATCGGGTGTTAATCGTTTATACATCCAAGATTTATCAAAATTACTCACTTCTGTAAAAATTTTATTTAAAAAAGTGATTTCATAGTTAGATATAATAATCGTTATGGTAGTATCCATATTAATCTTTCATAACATTTAATCTTTACTTTACACTTCATTTGATCCTTCATTTCCCCTAATTTCTTACAAGTCTGTGAATATTTCCCATCCAAAATGAAACTAACCAATCCCACCATATGATTTCACAATTACAAAACTCAATGACGACCAATTCCACCTTAGTGATTGTACGATCACCATATTCTAAATTATAAAAACCTTACAACTTCATAGAAGAATTATAAAGAAAGATAAGGCTTGATCTTTATTATCCTTAATATATGTTAATACCCTATAAGCAACCTACAAATGAACTATACTTGGATTATTGATATATTGACTGAATTGATGGATAACAAATGTGAGTATGAGTCAAATAAAGTAACTTTCCAACTAGTATCCTGTAAGAAGTGACATTAAGAAGTAAAAAAAGCATCAACAAGATTATTTTATTAATTTTTTAATTAAAAATTAAAAGAGTGGAAATTAGTTTAAAATAAATAAAATCAGTTTCCTCGAAAAGATCAAAAGTAAATTTTTTGCTTACATATATTAATTCCAACACTAGATGAGGCAATCTCTAAGCTAAGAAAAA
>JANQBM010000002.1:8656344-8666764 GCA_025594535.1 Erythroxylum domingense | reverse complement strand
CTCTTACTGTGTATTGGCAAGATAAACCTGCTCATCAACTTAAAATGAAGTTATGCGACTTTGTGAGACCCAAATGCCATCCTATATTCTTCGATTCAAATATCAACTCAGGACCTGTTGTGAGATTAAATATCTACCAGGTGTTTTTGGTTTGTGCAATGAAGTTCCACTGTTATGTATCTGACATGTCATACATTTGCAAACTACGCCCAGGATGTTTCTTGAGAATCATTCAGAAGTCCTTTAGGTATATATATTGCTCTTTGTTGATAATCCAGTACGTCTTATTGAGTCTAGGAATCATATTCACTTATAGTTTTATTTTTCATCTGAATCTGGCTCCTTTCATGCTCAAAATATGTCCAGTATAAAGCTATAATGGAAGGGAGAGGGCTTTTGCCTTTAGCTAGCTCCATTGCATTGCTTCCCTCCATCACCAACTTCAGAGATTTAAATCTAGGAGCTCCATGTTGTGCTTTTGAAATTTAAAGCCTTTGGTTGTTTAATTATATTCATCCTACATATGTTGTCTTGTGGCTGACTGATGTCAGGTACATGTATGCGCTTATAAAGAAAAGAATGCATGCTGCTATGTATCTTGGCTCCGGTTTGCATCCAGTTCTTGAATTGTTGAAGGAAGAAGTTGAATGGCTTGGATTGGATGCATATATCCATGTATTACGGAGAAAACAATCACGCCACAGAGAGCTATTATCTTTGTTGAAATCCAAGTGGTCAACACGTAGAATAGGTGCGGCAGTGTCACCGCAATTAAAATATGCCGTTGATAAGTCACACTCTTCTTTGATCTGGAGAATCAAGTATTAAATTGATTGATTAAAATGTTTTTTTTTTTTTTCGTTCGTTCAACTGCTCTCTGATGCTCTTTTGCCAGTCATTTACATACTTGATGCTTTCAAAGACTTGATAGTATTAGCAATGCCCTTTCTCTGGGTACAGAAGATGATGATGATGCTGTGAATGATCAAGTCGCAGGTTTTCGTTCTACAGCTGTAGTGTTTAATTAATGTCCTATTAAGATTCATGTTTTTATTTTCTCACTAAAGCTGGAAATGCAGATCCGAATTAGTTTGGCTTGCCGGGTAAGTTGGGGTTTGTTTTTATTTTCTATTTCTCAGTCAGACAATAACAGGGAATTAATGTCATGACTGTGACACGCTGCGATCCCTGAATCTCACGCATGGTCACATGGAAGATTGGTCGTTCTAAGTGGGGCCCATGCGCTGTTTGCTGTCCGCATCTTCCTTCCTGGTGTTTGTGACTCTGTGCTCCACTCCACAATACGCTCTCGTGATTGTCTCGTGCCATAGTAGAGCATACACGCTCGTTGCTTGCTGATGCTATTCTTATCATTATCATTGTCATTGCAATCACTGCTATGTTATTGTTCTCATTATGATGAACAAAACAACCACTTACTCATCGACTTCACTTATGAATCATTTGGTACATAAGGTCAATTACCTTCTAAGAACAACTAATGAAAAATATCAACTCTCTCGTATTTATTCCTACTTATTAACATTTTAAACAGTTTATAACATACCCAAATTAATTATACAGTTAAAAGGTTACAGATTACTTTTCTAGATTATATCATATATTCAATAGAAACTTTAATGGAAATTAATATTGAACCAATTTTATTAATCAGAAATGTTGGCACTACAGAAACTTTTTTCTGATCGTAAATTTATTTAATCTAAATTTATTATTTATAAAATCCAAGTGAAAAACAAATCACCAGGTAAACAAAATGGTATATCTACCTCTAAATTAGAAGTTTATTCTGAAATTAATAATCCAGAATTAAAGATTGTTTGTTACTTTTTTTAACCAAAACAATCTTATCAGATATCAAATTAAAAAAAAGTAAAAATTGCTCAAAGTCAGTAAGGTAATAAACCAGTGTGACCCTCAGTTAAGGGTCAATCATTCAAATCCATCCACCTAACCTTAACCTCCATAACACTACACCCCACCTCCAACCACCGTCACCGACTCAGAAAGAAGAAAAATGGATCCTTCCATTTATTCCGGTAAGCAGCCGATGGCGGCCGACATAGAGCAGATGTCTGACACACCACCATCACGTGGGTCCCATCACCGCCGGGCTCACTCTGACACCGCTTTCCGCTTCGACGACCTCCTCCTCTTCGACCCCTCCGATCTTGATCTCTCCTCCTTCGACCTCCCGACTCCCACCCCTCCACGTGGTGCTACCATGGCCCTCGATTCGCCCTCTGTCTCCGAGGACTCAACGTCCAACGGCAAGCCCAAGCCCATCGCTCATTTCCGCAGCTTATCTGTTGACTCTAGCTTCTTCGACGGCTTGGCTGATGGCGGCAAAATGACTCCCACCGGAGCGACGGCTGCGGGAGAGAAGAGACTGTTTCACAGGCATAGCAATTCCATGGACGGCTCTACCACCACGTCTTTTGAAGTTGATTCTGTTATGGTTGACGGTGTCAAGAAAGCTATGGCTCCTGATAAACTGGCTGAGCTCGCTTTGATGGATCCCAAGAGAGCTAAAAGGTGTGGCCTTTTTGCCTTTACTTGAATGAATATGATTCTTTTTAGAGTTGCGTCAAAATATTGAAGGCTAGCATTTTAGGGGATTCTTATATCATATGCTTCTTCCTTTTTTCCTTGTAGGATTCTCGCTAATAGGCAATCTGCAGCTCGATCTAAGGAGAGGAAAATAAGATATACAAGTGAGCTGGAGAGGAAGGTGCAGACACTTCAGACTGAAGCGACTACACTCTCTGCTCAAGTTACTATGTTGCAGGTATATTTTGGCTTCCTTTTATGTTCTTCTACTTATTGTGCTTCCCTTTTCTGCGATGGTTTGTTATTTTTCAATAGAATCTGTCCGCGTATGTTGATTTTTTCTTTGATAGTTTATTCTTTCTTTCCAAACAAAGCAAAGTTTTTAGATTGTTTCATCTTCAAAATCAGATATGTTCCTGGGTAGTTTGACCGTACAGGATGGAGTGCCTGTTACTGACTAAATGGCTACATGTATGAGTTTGTTGAAACTTGAGCTCATGAATATCTGATATGTGATGGTTTATGAGTTTTATGGTTCTGTTGCAACGAGCAATCTTTTCTGTTTCATGTGATTTCCATCTCTAGCTAACAGAGATAGTCATGTGTGTGAAATTTTCAGTATAGCGTCCATTTTACTTGTTGCATATCTTGAAGGTGCCTTGCTTTCTACTATGAAACCTTGCCTCTAAGGTGGATGCTATGAAATTAATCTCTGTATAAGTCCTAGTATCAACTTTTATTGCTACTTTAAATTGCTACTTTCCTGTTTTCAACCTTGGCTATGGGATGTATTAAAACTGTGAGTTTGATTTATAAAAATGAAATCTTTAGATGCCTTTCATTGATACATATACAACAACTAATTGGTAACAGAGAGTTCAAATATACAACTTATTCTCAAAGTTTGTAATAGGTTCTTAACAAGAAATCTGTGCCTCATATTTGGCGTTTTGAAGTATGTTTCAGGATAAAGTGTCTTGTTTAACTCATTGCTCTTGGATGCTTGGTGGTACATCTCAGTAGGTTTTAATAATCTAAATTTGAAAAATCGTTGACCTGAGTTAGATCACATTATAATTTGATCATATAGAAACATTTTAAATCAATTTGTTATGCAAGGAATTTAGCAAACCATATGGTAGAATATCTGGGTCATATTTGTTAGATCTATATCATTATTGATGTTTATTGGCTGGCTAAAGAATGTTCAAGATGGACAGTTTCTATCTTATAGCTCCTTCTTCCTTTTTATCTCTGGCACATGATGCTTCTTGGCTATATCTATATCATTATTGATGTTTATTGGCCTGCTAAAGAATGTTCAAGATGGACAGTTTCTATCTTATAGCTCCTTCTTCCTTTTTATCTCTGGCACATGATGCTTCTTGGCTATCATCTAACCATTTCACCATCTATACTTCATTACCTACCTCAAAAAACTAGGTGCCAAGGGATAGTATTCGCTTCTTCCATTACAAAAATATTACTTTGATTTGTTCCGGACAAGACTAGTTGTTGTGCACAATCAGGAATTCAGTCTTTAGATTTCAAACTCGGCAGATAATTTATTCTGTCATGATTTGCCTAGAACTTGATCCTGTTGAGGTCTAATTCCTTGATAGATCTGCTAAATTGGTGAACCTGTATGCATTTCACTAACGTTTGACATTCAGACTGTTTGATGCAAGATAGAAGAGTTTTAAAAGGTT
The DNA here is from genome assembly GCA_025594535.1 of Erythroxylum domingense. Lineage (NCBI taxonomy): Eukaryota > Viridiplantae > Streptophyta > Magnoliopsida > Malpighiales > Erythroxylaceae > Erythroxylum > Erythroxylum domingense. The sequence goes on along the minus strand of JANQBM010000002.1, from coordinate 8,662,484 downwards.
GCTTCAGTGATGAGGGCCCTCCATGCTTGCATGGATGGAATTTGTGGTGGATATAGTTCCATGTGAAGATTTTCATTTTAGCAAAAGTGGCAAATGATCGAGTAAATTCAAGTCATTCTAAAAAATTTTTCTAAGCATTGTATGCACATCATATTTAAGTCTACTATAAATTGTGGCTTGGTTGTTTTGAGGGAATCATAATGTTAGCTCACTATGTTCTAAACTAGCTTGAATGGTTTACATATGTCTGCAATATCTGTGATAGATTTCTAATATTTGAGCTTTTCTTGAATGTAAATTGGCCTTATGTTCTCAAATTGGTGCAAGTTTGTGCCAAGACTTGTTGCATGATGATGCCTATCCTCATTAACTGCGTATATTCTACTCATGCAGATTATGGCAAATTCATATCTTCTTCTCTGTACTTATTCTAAGAATAAGGGCTAGAGTTTGCATAACCATGCCTATGTCACTGAAATGTTTTCATATATAATGTCTTTATATGTGAGATAGAGTTTTGCGAACATATTTCAACATGCTTTAAATGAACAACATTTTCCGGGAAAGTGGCTATATGTTATGCTATATCTGTTTAATATATAACACCAAGAGTTTTACTAGTGGTTATTTGTATGTATTTCATGTCATGCATAATTAAGAATTTAGTGGCTTTTAGTTGTATGTGATGTAGGACAAAAAGAAGAAATATTAACCGGTAGCTAAAACTCACCAAAATTTAGAAAATATAGCTGATATTAGGCCACTGGAATATCAAGTTTCAGGTCTGGATTTCAGCTTGGAATGCTGGAATTTCATATTTGGGTATAGCTGGATTTTTATGGTTTAATTGGTGGAAATTTAAGCTAGAGTTTTAGGAATTTGGTTGGTGGAAGTTCAGGTTAATTGTTGGAATTTAGTGAAGTAAACCAGTAATGGAGGGTAGGGAGATAAGAATCACTCATAAATCTTAAGAATCACTCCCAGAAGAAAGTATCACTTCCTTAAGTTAGAAAAAAATTAAAGATAGCTTATTCTTGAAGGGTTGAATACACATATTTATAGAAGTTCTTAGAATCTTTATTCTAATAAGAAAGGTTTCTAAAATATCCTAAATTTAATCTTATTCTAACAGGGATTCTTTATTTTTAAATAAGCTTAAATCCGACAAACTAGGACAATTTATATATGTTACCATTATTCCCTATCTAATAGGGAAAACTTTGTGTGAAGTAATTTTCAGCCTTTGTTGCCCTTGTTGTCAATTCAATTCCCATTCTTTGCTCCGCCAAATTAAAGTTTGTGGTTTATTAATTATGCATGAAACAACACTTCTTTAAGTTGATGTAAAGTAAATAATACGTGGTCTTCTTCAGTCTTCCTGTATATTAATATAGCGTCAAAATAGCACAAAAAATCTGCTCAAAATGCTCGAATCACTTGATTCTTCACTCTCATAAAACTGCTAGGTGTATTTGTGGGTCCAAATGGCATCAACAAGCATTAATAAAGCTCCTCATTATTCTCAAGTTTCATTTTCCATTCATCCTTAGGTCTGATTTTGATTTGATGGTACTCGCTTCATAAGTCTATCTCAGTAAAGATAGTAGCTATAGTCAACAAGTTTAACATGTCATCAAGGTGAGAGATCGGAAACCTACACCTTTTTGTGATCTTGTTTATTGCTCAACAATCAATGCATATTCATCAACTTCTATCTTTTTTAGAAGGCAATAATGCTGGAACTGCACACGTTCTCAGTGGGTTAACCATTTGTTTTGCTTGATTATGACTTGTGAGAGGATGTCATAGTTGAAGAATGGTTCAAAAGTTTTCCACTCTTGAAGTTGTTCTACTTTCTTCACTCTTTGAAACTGTACTAAGAGCAGTGTAGAGAGAGAAGTGAGGCAAAACTATTATCAAAAAGACAACGGAAGAAAAGAAGCAAGCAATAAAAGAGAGGAAGAAGGCAATGACTATTTTTACTTTGATTTATATATATAATTGGGTTTTCTGGTAGGCCTGGCCTTCAAGCTTGAGCCTGGGTTCGGTTCGAATTCCAACATTTATAAAAAAAGCTCAAGCTCAACTTGCAACACAATGAACTTGGTTTGAGCGCGCTGACTGCAAATTGGGCTGGATTAGTTAGGTCAGGCTTGGGCTTTTTTTCCAAGCCTATTTGTTTAGTACATTCGTAAGCAAAGTGGCCCCTTCCATTCCGTGGGAAACACTTCTTGTCAGTGTTGCCTCCTTTTGTTCTAGTCTTAGCTATGGCTTTGCCTTTAGGTTCAACTCTTTGAGAAGCTTTGTAGTTGTTCTATGTTCATATTTTGATGCATTAGGTGCTAAATTTTGCACCATCGTAGTTCTCTTCATACCAAATTCCCCAACTTGACTCTGAAACCTTTTTGTTACTTGTCCTAGGTATTTTTCCGCACTTAAAGCTAAGTGAGATGCATTTTCAAAGCTGTAAATCCTTTGCATTTGTCAGCTCCTTGCAAATTTCTGCCCTCAAGTCATTTTTGTCGTGAGATATAAGTTGTCATTTGAACTTCATTCCTTAACATGGCATAGAAAGTTTATCAAATATTTTAGTGTACTCCATTATGAAATATTCCCTTGTTTAAGTGTTGTGAGTTGATAGTTGAGATCTTCTTAATAATGAAATGGTAATATTTTTCTGATAACTTCAGTTTATCTCTTCCCTATCAACAATTGGCAGCTGACCTTTTTTTAAAGTCTATCCTCTATTGATTTCCACCAGATTTTAGCTTGTCCCGTTAGCTTCATCTTTGCAAATTGAACTTTTTGATCTTTTGACATGTACTAGTCAAGGAAGTCCTCCATTGCTGCTGTCCAGTCCAAAAACAAGTGTGGATTTATATTTCCTGCAAAATCAGGGTCCTCAACATGAACTTTCTTGGTAATATCTTTAAGTATCTTATGTGTTTTAGCTCTATCATGATCTCTAAGGTCTTGCATGCGCTCTGCAAGTTTTGCTGTTTGGTTTCTTTGTCTTGAATCTTTCGGTAGGCAGTGATTTCCTAATCCCACTCACCATTGATTAGTTTCAGCCTCTTCATTTCTGATTTCACTTTCTCCACCCTCAACATCAAGTGTAGTTTGCCATCAGATGTTTTCTGGACTAGTTTTTGGAGCATCTTCTCTTCGAGAGTCATTAAGGTCCAATCTTTCTAACTCTCTAAAGTATTTCATCTTGCTCTTAGTCGCTGAGTGTTCTTCTATACGCCCTTCCGCTGCGTGTCATTATTGTGAATCAAAGCTCTGATACTAAATTGATATAGGACAGATAGAAGAAATATTAACTAGTGGCTGTAACTCACTAAAAATTAGGAAATATGACTGATATTACATTGTTAGAATATCAAGCTTCAAGTCTGGATTTCAGCTCGGAATGTTGGAATTTCAGATTTGGGTATAGCTGAATTTTTATGCTCTAATTGATGGAAATCTAGGCTAGAGTTTTAAGATTTTGGTTGCTGAACTTTAGGTTAGAATTGCTGGAATTTGGTGAAGTAAACAGGTAATGGAGGGTAGGGAACTAAGAATTCGGCTCTCATAATCACTCTTAGAAGAAAGCATTACACCTTCTAATTGAAAACTCAAGTTATATAAAAATTCAGGATAATTTATTCTTGAAGGGTTGAGTACACATATAGAAGTTCTTAGAATTCTTATTATAGTAAGAAGGTTTTTAAAATATCCAAAATTAAATTTTATCTTAATAGGGATTTTCTATTTTTATATAATCTCAAGCCTTAAACAAACTAGGACAACGTATTTAACTTATTATTATTCTCTATTAGATAAGGAAAACTTAGCATAAAGTAATATTCAGGCCTTGTTGCCCTTGTTGTCACTTCAATTCTCATTCCTCATTCTAACAAATTAAAGCTCGTAGTTGACTATTTTGCTCTCTTCTGTCTCATTTATAAATTTTAAGCTCTCTTGTATCATTTGCTTGCTACCTGGCTAGCATTCCATAATTTAGAGATGGGGTAACATGATCCAAAATTTATATATTTGTAAATATCTAGCAAGTATAATAAGATGGTCTTAACAATGGGAATTTAAATTGATGCATTTACATGTTCTTGTTGATGCAGAGAGATACCACTGGGCTAACTACTGAAAATAAGGAGCTTAAACTGAGATTACAGGCCATGGAGCAGCAAGCACAACTTAGAGATGGTATGAACAATGATGAGAATGCTTTTCATTTCATTTTTTTTGCAGGACCATCTAGGTAGTGAAGTAATTGCAGGTTGATATTCATAATTTTGATCTTAGATGCTCAACATAAATCATTCACTTGTTTTCAAAATTTTGTTTCACTTACATGCATCATCACTAGCCACTATGGCTTGATGGACAGTTTTACGTTGTAGATTCAAAGTCAACTCAAACCTATGTCCATATGAGTTTGGAATGCTATAAAATTAAAACATGTTGACCTTCTATCTTCAATAAATTAAAAATGGTGAGGATTTAAGACACAGACAACCATTTTGCTTTTTCTGCAGCTTTGAATGAAGCATTAAGGGAAGAAGTGCAGCGGCTTAAGATAGCAACAGGCCAGGCTGCCAATGGAAACCCTTTTCATCGAGGTTTGGCTCCTCAGTTGTCATCTCATCATCAGCCGCCTTTACCTCCCTTTGGTGGTCGCCCAACTCAGCAGCAGCAGCAGCAGCAGCAGCCTCAGACGTCTCCCAACAATGGGCAGCCTCTCCCTAGCTACCCGAACTTCGGCCAGAGGGTGTAAAGACTTCGTTTGGTGGGAAAAAAGAAAAAAACGACACACAGCAATTAATTCAATCCTGATAGGCCTTTGTACATCTCGCTATTTGTACTTATTGCAGGTAAAGGTTGTTAAATGTAATTGCTTAGAGCTCCTTCTCTACACTTACCTATGTAACCCTTTAGGTCAGTCAACTGCTGAATGTGAAGCGTTCTACGAGGATTTGATAATGGATTGGTTGGATCATATTCCCAGTCTCTTATGTACCTGTAAAAGTAGCTTTTGAAGTTAATAGCCTTGGAAAATAAGTAAACTTCCCTTGCAAGTCTCAGTGAGCTGTCTCTCCTCTCGACACACTTTTTTCAGTAGTGCCAGAGCCTACCCCAAACCCGAGTCTCTTGATATTTTTCTCTTGAAGAAGGTTGCACAAAAATGTCCAGATTGTTTGTTAACTGAAAATAGCATAATGTGGTCGATTGGTTGTTTTAAATGCGTAATGACCTACTCTGAACCTCAGGTAGGTTATAGGACAACTGTTGCAGAAACTTCCAATTAGAAACTGCGGAGCTGACGAATATTATGACAAAGATAAACTCATTCATCATAGGCACTCACAAATATCATACAAATAATTTAAGCAAATTGCTACTCTCCCCACATTCCCAGAAGAGAAGCCCTGACAACTGAGGGTAATGTAACATAACCTTTTCAAAGCAAGTTTACACAGAAAGAAAACAAATCCTATCTTGGAGAGGCCAGAAACATTCTTGGTCAGCAGTTGGAGAAAATCACTCCAGCCAGAATAGATCGGCCACAAACTTTTAATGAGGATAGATACTGAAGTATAACAAATTCTCAAGGCAGGTATTGATATTACCAAGGCAATCAGATCACAAATTCTCAATTATACCGCTAAAATCTTGCATACACCTCTGAAGTTGAAGAACTGCAAAAAAAAAAGGAGAGAAATAGCAGATATTATGAATAAGATTTGACTGTATTTAATATAGCTAATGATAACAGCAGGAAACATAACGCATATTACTGAATCATAATCATAGAGTCTGAAAGCTAAGCTCAACAGAACTGATCAAGCCCTCTTTAACATCTAAACGAAAGATCATGCCCAAATTAATAATATCTATCATTATCAATAACACTTTGAAACTTACAGAAATAATATATATCTTTCTTTTATAATAAATAAGCTTGTTAAAAAAACATAAGAAACATTAAAGAGAAGAGGCCTCAGTAAAATTTTAGAAACCCAATCCTATATGCAAGGACTAACATACTAATGAGAATTATATGTTAAAAGCGTGAACAACCTCACGACTTTGTCTTTTAATAAAAAACAGTAATATTTTAGCGTTTGAAACTAACA